>JADLZK010009564.1:0-218660 GCA_015847255.1 Hyparrhenia diplandra | reverse complement strand
TTTGGACAAAGTTTGAGTCAAACATTGAGAATGTAGATCATGAATAACTTTTAAGTCATTGATTTTGGAAATGTGAAAATCATATCAATAGATTAGTCCTGAAAATTATTTTTATAAAAATATACATATATAACTTTCTAATAAATATTTTCAAAGAAAAAGAAGTCAAAGTTGTGCTTTGAAGACCGTGTCATTGTCCTAAACGACCTCT
Organism: Hyparrhenia diplandra; assembly: GCA_015847255.1. Lineage (NCBI taxonomy): Eukaryota > Viridiplantae > Streptophyta > Magnoliopsida > Poales > Poaceae > Hyparrhenia > Hyparrhenia diplandra. The sequence continues at coordinate 218,449 of JADLZK010009564.1, read as the reverse complement.
TTTTCTCAATAATACGGAGGGGGTATACATTGCTTTCAGTGTATATATCTAAGTGCATAGAAAAATAATAAATCTAGATAGAAAAGCCAAAAACACATATGCATAATTTTGTGACCAACGGAATTGCCTAAAATCTCTATGGAACTGCTTACAACGTTCTACTACTTTGTAAGCTACCATTGACAATGTCAAACACGTATATTGCGAGATAACTTTTTTTAAAAAAAGAACAATGGAGCTTCAAAATGAAATATGAGGCAACCTTTTGTAAGCGGAGTCAAGACCGGCAAGTAAGACGGCGTGGGAGTTGGAGAAAAGAAAACTAGTTCCTCCTTATACTAGAAGAATTTAAGCCGTTTCAAAAAAATTTTTAAAAAGCTATGAGCGTCTCAAGAAGTATTTCTAGAACTCATTGTATAAACCATCGTTTGTAGGGTCATTTTTAATGAAAATTCTATTTATATTTTCACTCTTTCCAACGCCTTACCCAAATCTTGTGCTCAATCTAGAGAGTAAACCTCGCTGTGTCCATCTTCGGCTAACGAGAAATCTAGAATAGAAAATGTCTATTTTGTATATCTAGTTAGACAGGTTGTTGAAGGTATTTTTTTCAGCAATGTCATTATTTTTTCACCAACGTCTCCTGGAATTTTTCTAAGCCTTAATAGTTTTCACTTCTATATTTTAGGTGCCTAAATTTCAAGACGATTTTAAAATAACTGCTTGTACAGGTAAATTGTTACCTTTATAGTTTGCTATTTGTCTTTTGTAACATATCATGCATATCAAAAATTTGTCCTTGTCCGACTATAGAAGATCTGAACAAATTGGATTCAGTGAACCTAATAGTTGGCGTCAGAATACGGAGCTTTTCTTAGCATCATTGGCGTCAGAATACTTGAACAAATCACTGTGAACCCTGGCCGATCTCAAACCGTGCGTAGTTTGACCGTGTCAATTCGTGCTCGTGCGTAATTGCAACCGCAGGCTCTCTTGCCTTTTGATGTTTTGAGTTTTCCCATGCACTGGACCCAAAAAAAAAAGGAAACGCAACCGCAAGCAAAGCAACTGATCCATGATCGATCGAGGAGACGGCCCCTAAGTCCTAACTACCCACCACCTCACAGCAACCGACGCGACGCCATTGCCGGCGGCACGTCCTGCCCGCGCGCACAGTTAGTTACCTGGCCACGCGCTCACGTACGTACGTGGCGGCTATCCGTTCGATCGTTCCCGGCGTTCCTGGATGGTCGGTTGATGCAGCCGAGCCGAGGGGATCGTGGCCGGCCGCGGATCGGATGATGGCCGTTCTTGTCCTCCTTCCTGTCGTCGTCGTCGTCGTCTCTCTCGCGGTCGCGCCGCGCCTAGTCTGAATAATCAGCGATCTATCCATCTGGTGGCTGGCGGGCGACGACCTGCCAATAATGGCGCGGCGGTGCTGCGGCTGCAGCGTGCGGTGCTGCTGCTGGCTCCTTGTGCTGACGCTGCTCGTGCTCGCCGTCACGGCCGCCATCGTGTTCGCACGCTACAAGGACGGCGGCAATGTCTTCCCCATCCCCGGCATGCCCGACCCCAAGTACGCCGAAGCCCTCGCCCTGGCGCTCCACTTCTTCCAGGTCCAGAAATGTACGTGCCAATGGCCGCCGGCGCAATGCCGATCTATCCATGCCATGCCATCCTCCTCCCTCGATCGATCGACCTCGTCAAATAATCTAGTCTAACGGATTCGTGCGTGCGTGCGTGTATGTCTTGATCGATCGATGAACGGATGAGCAGCCGGGAAGCTGGTGAACAACACGATCCCGTGGCGAGGGGACTCGGCGCTGCACGACGGCGACGAGGCCAAGCTGGACCTGTCCAAGGGCATGTACGACGCCGGCGACCACATGAAGTTCGGCTTCACGCTGGCGTTCACGGGCACCATGCTGTCGTGGTCCGTCCTCGAGTACGGCGACGCCATGCGCGCCGCCCAGCAGCGCGACGCCGCCATGGACGCGCTGGGATGGATCATGGAGTTCCTCGTCAACGCGCACCCCTCTGACGACGTGCTCTACATCCAGGTGATTGATGATCTTGCATGCATTCATCCCGACGATCTCGCATCTCATCCTTGATCTGTTGATCCCACGTCCTTGATCTATCTGCCGGCCATGTACGTCGTTGTTGATTTATCAGGTGGGCGACCCGAAATGGACCACAAGTGCTGGGAGCGGCCGGAGACGATGTCGGAGAAGAGGCCGCTGACGAAGATCACCGCGAAATCGCCGGGCAGCGACGTGGCCGCGGAGACGGCGGCGGCCATGGCCGCGGCGTCCCTGGTGTACAAGCCCGAGAACGCGACGTACGCGTCGACGCTCCTGGACCACGCCGAGCGGCTGTTCGCGTTCGCCGACAAGCACCGGGGCTCCTACACGCGCACGTTCCCGGACCTCAGCGCCTTCTACAACCCACCACGTACCAGGACGAGCTCCTGTGGGCCGCCGGCTGGCTGTACCACGCCACCGGCAACCACAGCTACCTGAGCTACGCTACCGGTAAGAACGCCGACGAGTTCGCCGACCTCGGCAACCCCAGGTACTTCAGCTGGGACGACAAACGCGCCGGCACCGAGGTTGGAACCTTTGCCTGCCATCTTCAGTTCAGCTTGTACTTCATTCAGATGTGATTATGATTTGAAATCTTCGCAACGTACATTTTGCCTTGAATAATCAACGAACTGCAGGTTCTCTTGTCAAGGGTAAGGTTCTTCGCCGCCGATGGATCTGAAGCCGGACAAGACGAGGGGCTTGCGTCATACAAGGACACCGCCGAGGCCGTCATGTGCATCCTCCTGCCGGAGTCGGACACGGCCGCTTTCAGAACAGAAGGTAACTGAAAGAAATGTGCAGATCGAGCACACTGTGATTTTGGTAAATGTGGCAGAGCTGAAGCAAACCTTTGCAGGGGGTTGCTGTACGTGGCGGAGTGGAACTCCCTGCAGCACCCAGTGGCGTCGGCGTTCCTGGCCAACGTCTACAGCAACTACATGGTGACGTCGGGGAAGACTGAGCTCACCTGCAGCGGCAAGAGCTTCACGGCGCTGGACCTGCGCAAGTTCGCCAAGTCGCAGGCGGACTACGTCCTCGGCGAAAACCCCATGAAGCTGAGCTACCTCGTCGGCTTCGGCGACAGCTACCCGCAGCGGGTGCACCACCGCGGCGCGTCCATCCCGGCTGACGTCGACACCGGCTGCGACGGCTACAAAGTGGCTCAAGTCGCAAGAGCCCAACCCGAACATGGCCACCGGGGCGCTCGTCGGAGGGCCGTTCAAGAACGACTCCTTCTTCGACGACAGGGAGAACGTGCAGCAGAACGAGCCGACCACGTACAACAGCGCGCTCGTCGTCGGCCTGCTCTCCGGCCTCCTCTCCACCGCCCCCGTGGCCAAGTCCCTCTCGTGATCCGGCCTGTTCTTCTCTGCTCGCCTGGATTGGGTTCCTTTTCTAACTGACAGACTTCGACTGATGGTGTGTGTGGGTGTGGTTTTGATTTGTTCTTCTGATTAAGCAGCCGGCAGTCACTGCTAATTAATTACTATGATGATGAAAGTGCTGATGTCAAACTTTTCAATGAGTGTTAAGTGGTAGGGTGTTGTGTTAGCAATTACTAGCATGGAAGAATTCAGAGATTTGCTCAAGACAGCATAGAAATCACAGGGAATCACATCAAGCTGAACATTTGCTTGTGGAGTATACTGGCTGTGTTCGTCTGACAGAGCAATACTGACTAAGCAGTCAGCACTCAGCAGTCACTACTGATTACTATGAAAGTGCTGATGACAAACTGTTCAGTGAGTAATAAGCGTAAGGGTGTGGTGTTAGCATGGAAGGATTCAGAGATTTGCACAAGAGAGGATAGAAATCACAGGCAATTACGTCTAGTTGAACATTTGCTTATATATGTTGACTATCCTCTGTGCTGTGATCTGATTACAACTGCTGAATTATTAGCTTTGTTCTTCTGACTGAGGATACTGATGGAGTGTCTTTGTTCTTCTGGCTAACAAGTTATATGAAAGTGCTGATGTCCAGCTGATCAATGAGTGTTAGGTTGTTGTGTTAGCATTGAAGAATTCAGATATTTGCATAAGAGATATATAAATAGAAATCACTCAGAATTCCATCTAGTTGTCCATTTCCATCCCATAAATGGGCTTTTGAACTCAAATTCTGCTCTCCTCGCTTGATTGGGTTCCTTTTCTAACTGACCGACTCTGCTGTGAATGTGATTGTGATCCGACTTCGGCTGATGATGTGTGCCTTTAAATTGTTCTTCTGACTAAGCAGCCAGCACTCACTGCTACGGAGTAATTAATTACTATGAAAATGCTGATCAAACTGTTCAATTAGTGTTAAGTGCTACGGTATTGCGTTAGCAATTACTAGCATGGAAGGCTTCAGAGGTTTATATAAGAGAGGATAGCAATCACAGGGAATTGCATCTAGCTGAACATTTGCTTATGTAGACTAACACTCTATGCTGGACTACAACTGATAAGCAGTCAGCAGTCACCACTAAATTATAGATGCTATATATGTCATGCTGATCAATGAGTGTTAGGTTGTTGTGTTAGCATAGAAGAATTCAGAGATTTGCACAAGAGATATATAAATTGAAATCACTAGGAATTGCATCCAGTTGTCCATTTCCTGCCCATAATGGTCTTTTGAACTCAAATTCTGTTCTGAAACTTTTCTTTCTTCATTACAAGAACGGCAGCAGCATGGCCTCTTAATCTCAGTTTCTCAAACTCAATTGAAAAGCATACCGAAATGAATTACTTTCCTATACAGAACCAAAGTAAATCAGGATTTCATCAGTGCCATGCCTTGAAGCTCCAAGAACTGCGCATCTGCAGTCCACATTGCCAGCAAAAAAGGTCGAAACTTTGGCTCAATTGTTCCATATCTTACTAATCCGCTACGCTAGCTCTACCTAGTGCACTCTCGCGTCGTCATCACGGCGAGCCGCCGCCGAACACGGCGGTGGGCGGCAGCGGCGGGGCGTCGAGCTGGTAGAGGCCGAGCGAGGGGCCGACGAAGCGGAACAGGACCCAGGCGCCGATCATGATGAAGATGGAGGCGTAGGCGAACTTGTTGAGCCAGAAGAGCGCGCCCCTTCTCCCCGACGTAGAGCTCCATGGCCTTCTCGCCCAGGCTCATCTCCTCCCACTCCTTCCGCCTGCTCTCCTTCTTCTTCGGCGCAAGACGCCGACGACGACGACGCGGGCTTCCTCTTCGGCACCACCACCACCTCCGGCGGTGGCGAGGTCCAGCTGGACCCGGCGGGCCTGGTTCCTCGCCTTGAGACGGTCCTTGACGCCGGCCGGCTTGGCAGTGGCGCCGGCCGGCGGAGAGGTCCCGGTGGCCGTTTCCGCGGCGGGAGTGGGTTCGCCGGAGCTGCCGCCGGATGCGGCGTTGCGGAGGGAGACGAGGCGGCGACGAGGGTGGGAGGAGATGGGGCCTGGAAGGGCGGTGGAGGAGGAGCGGGAGAAGGGAGGGAGGAGGAGGTGCTTCATGGCGGAGATCGGCGTCGTGGTCACTGGTCTCTGCGGGCAAGTCTGGATTTGGCGCCGTTTTGTTGATGGGGTTTGGGTGGCTGCGATGGCAGCTCCCAGTTGATGGAGCATAGAATGTGTTTTTAAAAGTAAATCAATAAAATATCTTTGTGCTTTTGTGTTTGGATTTAAAACTTGTGTATATACCATGCAAATTTCTCAACCGGCTGCGAGAATTGAGAGATTTTTTATAGGAGATTATTAAAACATAGGTGAGTATGGCTCCTCGCTAAAACTTATTGCCTCCACTTAATTAACGAAGCATGTGGCAATGCACGCTTAAAAAAAAAGGTGAGTAGCCCACAAACTCTTTTATGGGATAGTTGGGACACGACTAGGCTATGGCCACATAGCTTTAGTCTCTAGAGCTAGACTCACACCGGCAGATACTATAACAATTTTTCCACGTTTCTGTTCTAACTGCTTGTATATCTAGGTCATCTGAGTGGCATGACAGTACGTTCGTGTGCATCATCTCTCCAATAATAGCTCCACACCATCAGTGGAGGTGGCCATGACGATGATCCACTCGTAGCCGCATCAAAGCCTGCAAAACTACAACGACCTGGAGAATGATGATGGATCTTTCCTCCAGCAGAGAGATGATACGGGGTAACGATCATAAAAAAAAATCATATATATTTAAACCACAAAAATGCTAAAAACAAAAGGTATATATGTATTGGAATTTCGCAGTACAATTATGTCCACCATCATATTTCAAAACCTAATTTTGATATTTAAACCCACAAAAGTTTATTCATAAATTTCCATCAAGCCATTTGACATTTCCTTGTACAATTATTATTCCCTATCAATGTTTCAAAACAACTTATCCGTCACAAGTCACCTAATGTTTATTCGGATTGAATTTCCATCAACTAAGTCACTTGATTTTGGGAGTGTTTTAAAACTTTGTTCTATCAATGTTTCAAAGACGGTCATCAAACTAGAACAATCTAACATGACAATGCATAACCCTTTCTGCCATCTTGTAGTAACTCTAAAAGCAGTGTGTGGAGGAGGAGTAAGTTAAAACTATCCATGTCTACATGGACAACAACCTTTGGATTTTTTTTTTTTTTTTTTTCCGGTGAACCTTTGTTTTTTTAGACTGTCATCAGTTTTTACTATCAGCGTTTGGGCCTGAAACAAGCCTTTCTGCCACCGCTTGAGCTTTCACTTGAACATACAAAAAAGCTGCTGGACCCTGGTTTGCTGCACCGGATGACGATCGTACGGACAGGATATACTGTGACGAACAGAACCTAGTCATTGACGAGTCAAAAGTCGGAGAGGGACGCCGGCGAATGCCTGTGAAATCCAACGAGGAAGATCCTCCGTAAAGCGAAAGCAAAACCAAACAAACAAGCTAGAGAGAGAGAGAGAGCCTAGAGCTACTACAGCCAAGGCGCGGCGTGCCTCCGCTCCGACCGGCCCCGCCCCTGTCGGAGACCCCCGCCGCCACCGGAGCTTGTTTGTTTGGATCGCCCCCCTCTCGATCCGAGCCCGGCAAATCCAGCCGGACCCGCATTGGGTTGGGGCCCCCTGGATCCGGCTGTGGTGGGGAGCTCGAGGTTGAGGGGACCTGATCCTAGCTTTCCGTTCGGATTTCGCTTTCCGCCGTGGGGTCCCGGTTGTCCTGACCCGGAGGGAGGGTAGGGTAGGGAAGGAGGACATGGATTTGGCGTCGGTCAACGAGGAGCTGGCCGAGATCGACGGGCAGATCGGCGACATCCTCCGCGCATTGCAGTAAGTAAGCTCACACCATTCGGTTGGTTTGCTGCGATTCAGCTCGCTCATAGTAGAGTCGGTTCCTAGTTTGCTTGTGCCACCCACGCATGGCATGGTCGCCAGATCTCAGCTTGCTTGCCGCGGGGTTCGGTAGTGGGGCACTAGTTTGGAGACCACAGATTGTTGTTGACCTGCGGGGTGGAAGAGGGGTAAAAAAAACACCTTACGGGTTTCACTACTTGATCTGTGTAGAAATGGTAGCATATGTAATGTGATTGGCTGATGCTTCGCTTGATTTGTCTCCAGAAATGGGTTCCAGAAGCTGGACAAGATCAAGGATGCCAACCGCCGCAGCAGGCAGCTTGAAGAGCTTACTGACAAGATGCGAGATTGCAAGAGGTTGCTCCATCTCTCTTATTCTCTCTCATTCCCTTTTCTTTACTACCTACTCTATATATAGCTTTTAGCATCGCCCCCCTTCATAACACAGAGAAGGTCCAAAGGCTAAACACAAGTAATGCTGATGGAATCAGTAGGTAATAAGTTGCATTCTGATGCTGCTCCTGCTTACCTCACACTAACAACAATATAAGTAGTTTTCTCCATAGAAGTCGTTTCTGTATCTCTCGACGAATATACTGCACTAGGGAGGGGTGGTCAGCTGCAACAGCCTTCAACTAAGGCAACCTGAGCTCAAATCCCACTCTCGCTAGGATTTGAGGGTAGGCATAGGCCAGGCGTATCAAAGTGAGAACCTGGTCCCTAAGCATTCTCATAACGTGACCTAACCTCTGCCCCCTGATCTCTGTACTGCACTGTGTTTTCCTAGTTCCACTATTTCTTCTTCTTATGACTACTTGCAATCTCTGTATTTGGAATCATGCTAATGGGGCCAAACGTTAGTATTTAGCACCTTTTAAGAAAAATGGCAACTTTATGAGTAATTTAATCAAAGCTGACATTTTGCTCTTTTTATGTGATTATCCAGACTCATCAAAGACTTTGAGCGAGTTAGTAAAGACGAGGCTGGGAATACTGATCCAGCAACAGCAAAAATGCTGCATGACAGAAAGCAGTCGATGGTACTATTACCAAAACTGATAGCATGATAAATGTCATATGTGTGAATCATTGCATGCCTTTTCTGATTCAACAGCTTTCACTAAACTAGAGTGTCTTGTTTTGCAGATCAAAGAATTAAACTCCCTACGTTGCTCTTAAGAAACAGTGAGTTTTGACCTGTCTCAGTACGCCATGTTCTCACACTGTATCCAACTTCGCATGCATTGCATCCATAACAAATTGAACTCGTGCTACTAAATTCTGCACCAGAACTATCTTTTCATAAATTTCGATGAATGCATCTCTAGTTTTCTGCAACATATCATGTTACTTACAGCAAATATCACTTGGGATGCAGACAGGCAAGTGAAAATAAGAGAATTGATCTTTTTGATGGGCCAAGTGTTGAAGATGGCTTCGTGAAGAAAATGTCCTGTTAGCATCAAGTAAGTGGCGACGTCATAGCCCCTATAAGTTTGCTATTCTGAATATGTGATAGCATGATCTCTTTCATGTTCAAAAGCTAGGAAATATTATGCAAACTTATTTCCTTTTGGTTACCTATTTATTAAAACCTTTGCCCATGGGCATGGATTTATACAGCTCTTCAGTTAACTGAGCAATTTCTTTTTCTCAGACATGACAAACCAGCAGTTAATGGATCAAGGCAATCAACTAATGAATGAAACTGATCAAGCTATTGCACGATCTAAACAGGTTAATACTTAATTATCACCTTCATCTGAGCTTATAGCACCATTTTCCTAGAACAGCTGTTAATCAAGTTGAAGAATATGTGCTCAGAGGGAGAGGGAGGGAGGGAGGGGGGGGGGAGGGGGTATCTTTGTTTCTTATTATGCTGCTAAGATGCTGGCATTGCTGTGCTCATGCCCTCTCAGCAGTAGTGTATTCACGCTTCATTTCTTTTAGATGCTGATCTGTTGTCTATTTTGTAGACTGTCCAAGAAACCATCAATGTGGGCACAGAAACTGCAGCTGCTCTGAAGGCACAGGTATGTTTCTTTTTTCTTATTTCCAGAAGGAACCAATTGTTCTATATGCTGTCCAATCAGGAATGGTGAAGGCAATTTTGGGTTATTTCTTTTCATCAGACAGAACAAATGAGCAGAGTTATTAATGAGCTGGATTCCATTCATTTCTCCATCAAAAAGGCATCTCAACTGGTGAAAGAAATCGGTAGACAGGTAAATTCGTCTCACAGTTTCTTTAGTTTATTAGCAAACTGTGTTCTTATCTATTATCAATTCTTTTTAAAATAGATTGCAACTGATCGATGCATCATGGCCATGCTTTTTCTCATTGTTGCTGGAGTCATAGCTATCATAATTGTTAAGGTGAGTGCTTACCTTCAGACTTCAGAGATTTGTTTACTCAACTACTATTACTTAAGCCTATATCGTCAATAATCTATCCAATATTGTGATGTTATTAAGTTAAAATAGCTTTGAAATCCTACACTTAGCCCTCTTCACATGGTTTTACCACTGTCGATTTTGGCCTTTTGGATTTTTTCATATAAATTTTACAGAACTGTGGAAAATGCATTTGTCCTCAAAGGGCACTTTGTTCTTGTGGGACGCTTTTTTTGGTTTGATGTGAAGTTTACAGAACTCAGTGGGAAATGAATTTGTCTTTAAAGTGTTAAAGTGTGTGTTGTTCTTGTTGGAGATGAAGTGGGCAAAATAGTAGCTCATAGCTGTCAAGACTTTGCTCTGACTGAAATATTAACACACTAGTTAAGAAATTTAGAGACGTGTCAAACCGTCCAACCATTCATGCGTCAGTTCAGGAAAAGTCATGTAGTCCAGGAACCTTAGGCATCAACCTTATTTCAAAATAGAAGAAGAAAAATAAAAAGGAACCTTGTACACCACGATGGAGGAGATATGGTGTTGCATAAACCCCTGCAGATTTCTGGGTAGATATTTCATTGTCAGTAGTTTGCCAGCCAGAAGTCAAATAGCCCATAAAGACAGGCGACAACAAAAATGTATAGGATTTTCAGGCTTGTGTGTCTATTATTATGGCTGTTGACGAATGTTATGCATACTGTTCCATTGCCAGATTGTGAACCCGCACAACAAGGACATCCGTGACATCCCTGGGCTAGCACCACCCGTCAGCAGACGGCTGTTGCGATAGAGGAGAGGTGAATTCCAATTCCATACTTGGTGTAACTAAAAATTGATGTGGCGCCTTGGCAGGCCCATCTGTATCTACATCTTGTAAAACGCTGCTCCAGTCATGTGGCGATTTTTTTTGTAATTCTATCTCATGGGATCAGCTCCTTGCCTACACAGTGCGTGTATCTTCTTCTAGCTGGCCCTTGCTGTTTTGCAAAACCCAGCTCTGAACCGTGTTCTGTTTAAACCATGACGTGTACACAAGCTATCGATGATCTCATAATAACCACAACATACATACATACATATGGATCAGCGTACAATGCATTGTTGAAACGCACCTTTTGAAATACATATATTTATTTACTTGATGAAGCATACTGTTTTTGACGCTATGTATGTATGTGTAACTGAGATTACTGATGTAGTTGGCCTCAAGATGTGCTCATGATAGTTTAGGTCTTGCACTAGAGATTTGATGAATAAGGTGCCTTTTTCCATCCCCCCTCTTTCTTCGCGGCAAAAAAATCTTCCCCTTACGGTTGTGTGTCCCCTTTACATTTGAAAAGCGTGCTCCTGTTTTTGTTTATTTATTTTGATTACGATGTCAAAAGCATGAACTGAGCCGCTGACCAAGTCACTTGTATGTGAAAAGCTTTCTAGACGTGTAAAAGGGTATCGTGGCATGACCTCCAGTTTTGGTTGGCGGCGGCAGCAGCAGCGCCTGGCAAATTCTTGGTCATGCATACCATGGTCACCAGAGAATTGCCAGCCCTTATTAGACGAGAGAATTGGCAGTCACCATGCATGCCATGGTCACCAGTGCAGAGTTAAGCATTTTTATTAGCAAAGCACATTACTGATGGTCATGGCGGACGTACGGCAGGTCAGTCGTCGTCGTCGTCCACGTTGGAATGGAATTGGAACCCACCACCGTCACCATGCACTGCACCCGTTCCATGGTAATGGCAGACACCTCACTGCAATTGTTGAATCTGAAAACAAGTGACGGCAGTGGTTGCTCCTCTGACCACTTTTTACTTGCGGACTGATGATGACAATAATCGTAGCACCACTAGTAATCTAATCTTTTCTGTCACGGAGCGTCGAAAGAATAATGGTGGGTCAGATGAGACTGAGAAGAGAAGATGATTGTGTTTTTCAGAGTTTATAAGGGCACCATTAACAGACTAATGGACCAAGAAAGTTTATACGGTTCTGGAATGGGGCCATCCATCCAAACATACCCGAGGATAGCGAAAACACATAAGGAACGGTTCCAAAAATAAAAATGCTGAAACGATTACTAACAGCTACTAAACCAGCGATAACAGAAGAGGGCTGTGTTTAGTTCCCAAATTTTCCCTAAATTTACTTATCACAAAAAGAAGATTAAAATCACATCAAAATGCGGCACATACGTCATGAAGCATCAAATGTAGGTAAAAAAAACTAATTGCACAGTTTAGATTTACTTTCTGAGAGGCGAATCTTTTGAGCCTAGTTACGCCATGGTAGGATAATATTTACTACAAACAAGCGAAACGTCTTCTGATCTTTAGATGTGACGTACTCCCAAATTTTTTGCCCCCAATTTTGGGCTCCAAACACAGCTCATGATATTGTGTTTTCTGTTGTTACTGTTTCTCGTACGAGCTCACAGTTTACCTGACCAGGATTCTGAATGTGACACGTCTGGCTACCTGATCCGGTGCCGGGAGCCGGGCCCACCGTGTGTGAACCGACGAATTGAAGGAGGCGAGTCGCGACTGGGCGACGCCATCCGCCGCCGCCCCCTCCCCCGCCACGCCGACCTCGCCGGGCGGCGCTACCTCGTACCCCTGCTCCTCCTCTCCTCCAACCCTAACCTTAGACCGCCGTCCCAGAGCTCGCCTGTGACCCCGCGCTGAGGCCGCCGCCCCCGTGTTCGCCAGTTCGCCCGTCTGCGCGGACGCCGAGGCCCCCGGCGGTCGGAGCTCCCTACACGACGGCCTGAGCTCGAGCAAACACGTCGGCTGCGCGGATCCAGGTCGCCGTCGAGGCGCGTGGCGTGGCGAGGAGTGGCCCGTCGAGGCATTGGGCTAGTTCTTTACCTGAACTGCCCATCCTGCTATGCACCCTGTTCCAGTCCCTTCCCAGCCCTTTACGGCAACTCCTGCAAAACAACTTGTGTCAAGGTAATCCCTCCCATCAAACCTCTTACCAAATTGTGCGGTCTGCTACTGCTCCTGTGTTGCTGCTTCTCATAATGCTATCTGTTATTTCTTGGCATCAGGAGCACAACTGCTGCTGTGAGAAAGGCTGTCAATTTTGTCAACTTGCGGAGAGTTGGAAGGTCTAGTGGAAACCTGGCTATGAATTCCATACCGAAACCTGCCCTTGGGCCCGAAACATCTGCGAGGGGGGATTTTGCTGTGGGGATAATGATGCTGTGGTCATTGTTGATCATGGGTCAAGACGCCAAGAATCCAATCTCATGCTAAGTAATAAACCTGTTTTTTTCTTTCATGCCTTATCTTTTTGTATTCATGGTGCTTTTACTGTGTCTTGATTTGTTTATTGAAAAATGCAGATGACTTTGTTGAGATGTTCCGGCGGAAGACTAGCTATAGGATTGTTGAGCCTGCTCATATGGTATTTTTTGTTGTTCCAGCTTTTTATGCCTTTTTATGTTTTTTTTTAATTGTGAGAAATGGAAACATCTAATTTATTAGTGCGCTTAAAGCTTCTAGCATCATCCCAAATATTTTTTATACAAATCACTACTTACTCTGCCTGTTTACAATTTTTTTCTAAAAAAAAGTAGGCATCAGTAAATCAACTGAGTTCTATGTGACCCACAATCTGTTTGGACTTGGGAAATTTGGACCAGCATGTTTTGAATGTTAAGTATTAAACATGTTTTCCTCTATCATTACTACTTTGTGTATTCTATGCTTAGCCCAAGTCTGACTCTGCTTTTGAGCTATGCATTATCTTATATTGCTCAGTGCTAGTTCATTCATTCAGAATTTTTGAATTATCATGATTAATTTTGTTCACTATCCTATGCAGTTTGTTTGTATTTAATTGCTTAAATTTGTGCTTGACTCTTGATATCCTGTACTTAAACTCTCAAAGGACAATACAAGGCCGATTCCAGCTTATTGAATCAAATAATAAAGTAGTTATGGAATATATATTCTGTCCTCATTTAAACTTATATTGCTTTTTAAGGAAATACAGTAGGGGAAACCCCTACTATGCTAGATATATTATATATATAAGAAAGTAAATAAGATAACTGTACGATAAAAAGGAGAAAACAAAAGTGAGAAAGAATATACAGGTAGAAATCATTTACAAAGAAAGAGAGATCATCAATGACTTACTTTTTGCTTGTGTGATTTGGAGAAGGATTTCCACATTGAAGCTCTTTTTCCTGACATTGAAATTGGGTTTCCATCCTTCAAATAGTCCTTTTCTCCATTTTGAAATTTCCAGCTTATGCTCAAACCAATGCATATCATGTTGCCAATATCTACCAATAAACAATTCGGGTAACTGCCTCATGGTATTATGGTTTAGAATAGAAAACATCAACCACTGGATTTCTATGGTCAACAGAAGCAATTGCGGCTGTCTTGGCCCTCATCTTTTCATTTTCTAATGCTTTATGCAACATTTAGGTGATTCAATCATCAAACCACTAGTCAAGAATTATTGCGATTTTCAAACTGCAACTGAATAAATTGTTGAATCATATTGTATTATCGTTGCTTAGAGCCATTTCACAGAATATTGGAGATCGCACCATAGTGCCACTATAGTGAACCTTTGGTAATGTACCTTTTTGTTCCACAAAACAGTTGAACTTAATGCCTATTGGCCAAGTTAAAGACTATATCCATCTTTGTCAACAATTTGGTGAAATTAATGTTGCTGATTGGAATCAGTTAAATACAACATTAAGTGATTTGAATGAAAGGTGACCTGGCGTATAGGAATCACACGATAACAGTTAGCACCATAGTTACCTACACTCTTTTTTGATTTATATTGTACTTCAGTACTTGGGCCTCTTTTTTTTAGTAACTCTTGGTGTATTAATTGTTCAATGTTGGATGAACAGTATGTGTGTTTATCACCCTATTTATGGTGCATTTCTTTTCATGCTAAATATATGTGTTGCTTAATCTCTTTGTTGCCATTTTCTATATTTGGCGATTTCTAGTTCTTTGTAGTGTTAATTGGTATTGGCTGGTCTTTATTGGGTCCAATTATCATAATATTCTTTATTTTCTTTGTGATCAGTAAGTGTTGTTGCTTTACCTTCAGTTTCTTAAAAAACACAGGAGCTAGCGGAGTCTTCTATAAAGGATGCATTTGGAAAATGTGTGCAACAAGGCATCCTGAGTTATTATTAGTCCATATTTCCTTTCCCCTGGACGACACTGGAAGCAAGTATGTTTTTTCCCTTTTTGTGTATTTATATGTAAGGTTGACAATGCTTACTGATAAGGGTGTTAATTGTTAAAGGTGCTGTATTCCAAATCCATGCTTATAGTTTATTTAGGATGAAGAAGATGTGTATCTACCCTGTACATACAGCTGCATATATATTAGCTATGTTCAGACAAGGATTTTCATATGCACTGACACCATGTTTGATTTTTCTCAGGACATTCCTGCTTTAGCAGCAGAGGCATCAAAGGAGCACTCAAATATACCCTATATTGTCACTGCCCCTCTTGGGCTGCATGAGCTTATGGTGGTATGTGCTTGTGAATTCCCTCTAGGTTATTTCATCATTTTTAGAAGTTGTTAGTAGAGAAGCTAAGTAGATATGACGTGAATCTGATTTGCAGTTATTAACACTGAACAGTTCTTGTGGAATTTTGTGACAAAGAATTTTGTTAACAAATCGATTGCTAGAATTACTGCCCTCTTTTGGAAAAAGAATGTTGAAATTTCTCTCTGTTTATAATAACTTGATGATTAGTCATGTTTTCATAGTGGCTAATTTTCAAGGTCTAGGGGCATTTAAGCACTGTATACTGTAAAGGCTTATACAGCAACTAGTGTCAGAAATGAACTACTTGTATATAAATGTATAAAGGCAATTTTTACACTACAAACAGCTGGCATTCTTCTTGTGCATAATTCTGGTATGAATTTCTTAATAATACAGGAGGCAATTGTCTAACTGTGAGCAATTAAGGACATGGCTCGTTGATGAGTTGATTTATTACTCTGTAACATGTTATTGCACTCTTGATGCTGAATACGCTCTGCAGGATATCATGAATGATCGCATCAAGTACTGCCTGCGACATGTTGCGGGTGATGTGGATGAGTGTACAGTGTGTGCTGGAACTGGAAAGTGCCGCATGTACTCGTGATGGAGAATACTACCTGGGAGGCACGTCGATGATACTGCAGCTTGGAATCTGACTACATGTGGCAATGGATCTCAGTGCCAATTGTTTCTCTGTATTACCATTTTTCAGTATTTCTCTCTCTTGTATACGAGATCTGACAAGTGTATATCCAGGTCACTGTACTGTGAAACCAGAAGTTACCACTGCATAGTTCTTGTAATCTGTGACTGTACATATTCTGAGCAGATCGTCAGAATTGGTACCAAATTAGTTATGCGTGGTGCATGCTTGCAGAACATCAATAGTGACTAGAGATTCATTAGCTAATCTTGAGTCAAATATTCTGATATTTACACCAGGAACGAACTTCAGTCAACAGGGTGGGTTCGTCTCGCGTCGACAACCAATGGCACAAATCTTGTCCTGGAGGAGAAGAAGCCGGGCAAAGTGATTTTGTTACTGTTACTGTCACGGCACAGGCAGGCATGCGCGTGTGGCGTGGCAATTGGCACGACACCGACTGAGCCATCGTTTGTGACTTGCGGGGTACCCATTCCTCTCACCTCGACTCTCACTTTCGCGTCCACATCGACGATACTCATGTCGGCCGACGGTCGATCGCCTATGTTCTCGGTCATCACCGCCTTAATTTTAGGTGTGAAAACACAAGTTCTCACTGTCACTGTCTTTCCTCCTCCTCTCTCTCTCACTTGAGGTGCGGAGGTGGCTATCTATGAGTGCGTCCTCCATCCACTTCAATACTCTCCCCGTTAAATAAAAAAAAAACCGTATCGCTTTCTAAAGAGTCAAAAATTATTAAATGTTAAACTAAATTTATAGCAAATACCTCCTTTGTCTGACGAAACGAATCAACTTGTGAAGTGTAAAAAGTGCTGCGAAGCCAGTCAAGGCCAGTACTATGTACTTAAGGCTGTCAGTGGGTATCTAAAATCCATCTCCAAATCCATATCCACATCAAACGGGTAAGGTATGGATAGAAATTCCTTTACCCATTAGAAATGGGTAGGATATGAGTATACCCACTGCTAATAGGGTACAAGCTGTAAAATATTTTTTTTGCTAGCATGAGTTAAATATTGATCCATATGATTAGCTAGCATGGGTTATCCATTGGGTATGGATAATTACGGGGAGGGTATAGAATGAATAAAATACAAATGGATTTGGATATGGATACAAACGGGTTTTGTTGAAACCCTCTCAATGGTAGCTTTATATGTACTAGCGTTTGTTCATCAATAAACAGAGCGCACAGAGGGATGAAAGGAACGGTAGGACGTGAACGCAGCGCCAACCGCCAGGGAGCGCTTGACGTCTTGATGAGAGAATTTTGTAAGTCACCAATACCATGCATGCCATGGTCGCCAATGCAAATGTTTCCACAGCACTAGCATTTAACAAAGCACGTAGTATATACTCATGGCGGGGGACAGGTCAGCTCAGTCATCGTCGTCCACGTTGGAATGGAACCCAACCCACTAGCACTTGACTAGGCCAGCACCACCATGCACCTGCACACGCACGAGGACCCCGTTATACATCTCCCTTGTTTCTTTTGTAATCATGTCTGCCCCACAAACCACAGCGTTCAATAGGGGGAAGTTAATCTACGAGAGTATAAGCCAAGTGATGTTCGTATATTGTTACCATGCATGTTATCTCAACTTTCTAATAGCCAACCCCTGCTAGGGTACATAGTTGGCCATTGATATTGTACTCCTTGTGTTTTTAATACTGTATTAGCTTTATTTGTCGTATATAAGTCTGAACATTTTTATCTTTAATCGCTATCAGTTTTAAGAAATCAATATAAGGTGGTAACACGTAAGTTACTGTATAATATCATGAAAGCATTCGTCATATATATGGATCTATATTTGATCTAAAAATTACATAGTACAACGCTAGACGCTCACAACATGTACACACGCATACACTCACCCCTATTTACACACACGCGTCTGTGACCCTACCCATGAGCACCTCAGAAGGAAAGGGCAGTGGCGGATCTGGAGATTCTCGAAGTCACCATAGGCGCCTTCAAATCATCGGCGGGAACGCCGCTACCACTTAATGCATAACGCCGGTAAATCCTGGGAAAATCCTGGAAAAGGTCTGAAAGCTTGATATATATGAATCTATTATACATCTTATGTTGTTTTACAATATACTTTTATTAAAACAATTCTTATATAAATTTAATTAAATTTGACATCTAAAACAACAGTATTGTACAAACAAATGCATCATTTTCGTAATTAAGGAGAGACTAGTACCGCCCGGCCGCAAGAGCAAGATGATATGTCAACCTGTGGGCCCAACAGATGGCACGTGCTTTCTACGAGTGTCGTTCTTTCACACCGTCTGAGACACGAGCGAGGGGAACGGCAGGTATCGTCTCTGCATGGAGGAACTGCGTGCAGTGCACTGACAGAATCCTGCATGCGACTTGTCTGGCCAGTGGTCCCACGATTGACATGGACCCACCTAACCTAGCTTATCCGGTGATTTGGATTGATACATGGATCGGGGCCCACCGTGTTGGACTCGGACCGTAGTCAAATCAAAACGGAATACCATACCAGTTCTTGGCTGCTGACTCACTCTACGTCTTTCCCTCCGTCCCAAAATAAATGGCGTTTTCGACTTAAAAGCGTCCATCATCGGCAATTATATTTTAAAATAGGATTAATATTTATATTACATAATTAGTATCGTTGGAAAGATCTTTTGATTTAGTTTTTAACAAATTTATTTGAAGATTTAAATCTTCTAATGTATTTTCTACAAATCGAGTCAAACTTGTGGCATCTAAAACCCAAAACGTCCTTTTTATTTTGGGACGGAGGGGTAAATACTGTGGGCAAAACCAAAACCACGCACGCACGCGCATGGACATTTGGTTTGTAACTTTTACGATTGCCACGCTTTCTCGATCGTCAGGATCCATATCAATTCAGGAGACGGAGACAAACGCGGCCGCCGGTGGCGACTCGCATCGCATCGGGTGCACGGTGATCGGTGACGTGGCATTGCCCCGCCCCTGCTAGCAGTTCAACGCGGGTGTAGGGCAGCCGACGCGAGCAACGGGACCTACTGCACCCCTCTTCGGTTCTGATTTTGGGTGTGGCTCAACCGGCCGGATCCGCTGGCCGTTGCCGCCAGTACGGGGGCGCTGCTGCTGAGTTGAGTGGGGTTTACCGACACCCACCCACCCACGCTGCATCCTACAGTAGATTCTGCAGCATCTTGGGCTCTTCTGGTTCTGATCGATGTGCTGCTGCGACGGCGACACGCAACCACCGGCAGGTGAATTCCTGCCTTTTTTTTTTTGCTGTTTTTTCTCTGCCCAATGGTTGTCCTCGATCATGCAGTTGACTGAAAAAAGTCAGCGTTGGTGACTTGGGCACTCACTTGAACCACGATGATTCACTTTCGCATCACTCAGATCCGAGTGGACGAGTAGTCCTCCTCGTCGGCCCAATCTGTGCGCTTGAAATTGGAAACAAAACGCAAAGTTTTCTCGGTCGCCGTCTTTTATACATGTCAAACTGCAGAAACAAACCACGGTAGAGAAGAAAAAAGGAAAGCCTTGTCCCTTCCACGCCTCCCACACTGTTTCCGTTCCTAGGACTTGTCAAAACTACGTACTCCGGTGGCACTGTGGCAGTGGCAGCTCATGTGAAGGCCTGTTCCTCATCGTCGGGCGGTGGACGGGTGGACGGTGCCGCCATAGATATGGCGGCTACTTCACGCACGAGCCCGTCCTCACATCACAGTACACGATCATCATCCCTCGTTCGTCGCCGCCACCCTAATTTTAGGAGCACCAGTGATTGTTCTTCTGACATTGCGGCGCATCCACGCGTGCAGCAACATCTGCAGTGCCTATAGGAGAAGAAAATGAGGAAAATCCAAATAGAAATTGTGAGTTGAGCGTAACTCGAACCCAAGGTCGGCAGCTCCACCACCTGGAGCACTTGCCAAATGAGCTACAACTCGTTCCCAGGTGCAAAGGAAATGAGCAATAGACCTCTTAGCTTCTTCGACGCACATGTAGTGCATTACTGCGACGCTCAGCCAATCAATGACCTTGTACACGTTACCTAGAACATAAGATCTATCTTATATCATAGTTTTCTTACCACCTAGTAGTAGCCTAGCACCATGGCATTGTTGGCGATGATCGCGACACAGCCGGCCATGTTGCTTCTTCTATGGAAATAGGCAAAAGACAGAACTAGGGGGGCACCAGGGGCCCATGGCCCCTTTACGCCCTAACCGACGTTCTTCCTTGATATCTATGCAGGTTTTTGTCTACTGTCCAATCGGTGCCCTCGCGGTCTTCTGCGTCGCCTTGTCGTCAACGCCATTTGGAGCTTCATCGCCACCTCTCCCACATCGGTGCCGTGGCAAGCTTGTTGCCCGTGGTGTAGCTACCGGCTCTTGGCTGCGGCGGCCGCTTGATGGATGCCGCCACCGTCAACAAAGCGGCGATGCCGTCAACGGCCGCGACCGTGGGCTACGTCGATGCTGCGGCGGCGTCTAAATTCTACAAGCTCGGCCAATCGCGGCGGTCGGTAGGATGCATATACTTGGAGATCATGCAAGAAGGCACGAGGGAGGGGGCACATGCGTGTGGCCGTGAGTGTCTGTGGTGACAATGGTTAGGTTGACATTAGGTTCAAAGCACAATGTGGGTGTGTGTGGTCACAATGGTCCGAGTGACATCAGGTGCTGTGACATTCGAAGCACAATGTTTGTGTGCGTGTGGGCATGAGTGTGTGTGGGTGGTGTGAGTTTGTGCACGAGTTCGAATAACACATTTTATACTCGAAAAAAGGGTTGAGGCATGAAAAAGAATTCCTTTAACTGCTGATGTGTGACGGTCGATAGTCCTTATTGGACACTAAACTGATATAATAACACATGGTCTAATGACAGATTAATTAGGCTTTTGTTCCGTCATTTATAGATGAAATCTATAATTTGTTTTGTAATTATTATATACTAGTATTTAGTACTTCAGATATGTGTTGAAATCTGCAATGAGACGCCTAGCCAAATGGATGTAAACTTGGATTTTTTCATTCCTTGTTCTGACACCCAGAGTTCCCGAAAAGCGAGACGGGAGCGGATTCCGAATCGGGGGCCGGGGCCGAGACCGAGAGTGGACGGGTGGCCGGTGTGGACGGCCCTTTCCGTGGACGGCCCTTTCCCTCCCACTCACGCACGCGCACGCACGAATCCGTCGTCACAGCGCGCACCGGCACTGCCGTCGCCGTCATCCTATTTTACCAGAGCTCAACCACGTGTGCGGCTGCTCGCCCATTTCCTTGCACCCATATTTCCTTGCACTTGCACCTGCCGGGCGGTGGCCGGGCCTCTTTCTTGTTTCTTCCCGTCCGGTCCAT
This sequence comes from Hyparrhenia diplandra, assembly GCA_015847255.1. Lineage (NCBI taxonomy): Eukaryota > Viridiplantae > Streptophyta > Magnoliopsida > Poales > Poaceae > Hyparrhenia > Hyparrhenia diplandra. Next base: position 197,118 of record JADLZK010009564.1, on the reverse strand, counting down.
CCCCTCCCAGCTCAGCTCTCTCATCTGCCGGGCCGCCGTCCCTTCCTTCCCTCACTTCCTCTTCTCCATTCATCCTCGTCTCTCTTCTTCCTCCCTCCCTCCCCTGCTTCAAATCAATCCACATCTTCTTCTTCCTACTTTTCCATGGGAACACACACATTTTTGAGACAGCTTCTCCTTACTTCTTCTCCTCCTCCCCCACCCACGAAATCGAATCCTATCTTTTCTCCACATCACACTTGTTCCTCATCTTTTCTTTCCTCTTCACGGTCAGCTCGGTCCGTCCGTTCAAGACTAGGCCACGCCGCCCACGCGAGCGGCGAGCCTCGTCACTCAATTCCCCAACTAATTCCAATCCCAACCACTACATCCTCGCGTCATCGCGTGCGCGTGCCAATTTCTCTTCCAACAAATCCATCCACCCGTCCGTCCGCCGGCCTCATCGTCGGTCGGATGGGGTGCTTCACGTTCAAGAGCGGCGGCAAAGGGAAGCGGTGGGTCCAAATCCCAGCAGCACCCGCGGTCAGGCACCCGTACGCCGCCGTCGGCAAGTCGGCCCCGGCGGCGTCGGCGTCGTCCACCTCTTCCACGTCCTCCTCAGGCGGCGTGCACAGCAGCAAGACCAAGGCGGCGTCAGCGGCGTCCACGCCCACGCGGCAGACCATCCAGGAGCTGTCAGAGGAGCGGGGCGCGCAGCGGCTCCGTGTGTTCGACCTCGACGACCTCGCCAGCGCCACCAACGGGTTCAGCCGCGCGCTCAAGCTCGGCGAGGGCGGCTTCGGCTCCGTCTACCGCGCCTTCTTCCGCTCCGCCTCCGGTGCTCGCGTCGTGCTCGCCGTCAAGCGACTCAAAACAGCGCAGCCTCCAGGTCTGCCTCTTCTGCCTTCCTTCCTTTTGCTTCCCCTCCCTTTACGTTTCCTACTATTCCGACGATGAGGAAAATTTCGTCTCTTCTCCCCGCCTTGGATTTTGATGCCATACTGCATTATTCAGGCTTAGATTTCTCATGCCATATCAAAGCTTTTCGTCAGAAAGCTTGATTTTGATTTTGTGGAGTCACTACAAATTTACAGAGTTATTTGCACCTCAGCATTAAATAGAATCAGTAGTTTTTCACTCTCCAAGAGATGTACAGTGTATATATTTGCTGAAATTTCACAGTTCTCTTGTCCACAAGATGGCCAAACTCGGTGGATTTGTCATATCTGGTGTATCAAAATTACAATATTTTACTAAATCATTATTGTTGGTAGCTGCACAAACTGCCGAGATGTGCCAACGTTAAGACTTTCAGTTAGGTCGCTTGGGTTTGGATCTAGTTCTAAAGTAAAACTCACAAGACTGTTGGCTTGCAGTGAAGCCATTAGATAAGTATACCTTGAGCTTCATGACAATCTCAAACACATAAATATTTCCCTGATAGCTTCAAAGAGAATATTGGTCCAACCAACCGGACAAGGACATCCACACATGTCATTTTCAATGGGAACCGTAGATTGGACCATGTGAATAGTAGTCAAGATGGCATCATAAGTCAACCTATGAACAGCGCCACGCTATAAACAATGCTCCAAGTCTGATCACACCAATAATTTAGGTACAAGGACACAAAGAGAATTTCTTGAACGTTTCATGAGATACAAGAACATGAAAGCAGTTTCGTGCAAATCTCAAGTGTTGACCTGTGTTTGTTAATAAGTGTGCTTATATTCATTTTAAATGGATACGTAAATAGCAGTTCACTAGATATACTCCTACTTATTTATTTTTAAGGAATATAACACTTGATGAGTTTCTTTTAAATAATCTGATTTCAGGGGCACAAGCAATGGCTTGCTGAAGTCCAATTCCTGGGTGTTCTTGAGCACCCAAATCTTGTAAAAAACTCATCGGCTACTCTTGCGCGGTGGATTCAGAAGCAGGCAAGGACAGGCTGCTGGTCTACGAGTTCATGCCCAACAAGACCTTGGATGACCACCTGTTCAACCGAGCATATCCTCCCCTTTCATGGAGACAGAGGCTGCAGATCATGATCGGTGCCGCAAGGGGCCTGGATTACCTCCATGAAGGAGTGCCAGAAGTTCAGGTCTGTTTCCTGGACCAAAAATATGCATTCTCTGAAACTCTGAACCGAACCATGCTAAATATGCATTGTAGTCTGCACGACACGATAAATACATTCTCTGGAACTGTAAACTGACTGAACCACGTTAAAACCATGCACACGAACCTTTTTAGCTGAATTTATCTGCAAAAGTTTTGAAGAATACAGGGACTGTAATAGGTGGTTAAGATCTGATCAAGACTTTTGGTATGACAGGTCATCTACAGGGATTTCAAAGCATCTAACGTCCTTCTAGACGCCGAATTCAAGCCAAAACTGTCGGATTTTGGCTTGGCAAGGGAGGGTCCAACCGAAGGAAAAACACACGTCTCCACCGCGGTGCGTGCTCATGATTTTTCTTCTTGCATTCTGTTGCATTGCGTGCTCGCATCTGAAGCTCTGAACTTGACTGGCTGTGATGGCTCAGGTGGTGGGGACGCACGGGTACGCGGCGCCGGACTACATCGAGACGGGCCACCTGACGGCAAAGAGCGACGTGTGGAGCTTCGGCGTGGTGCTGTACGAGATCCTGACGGGGCGGCGGTCGCTAGAACGCAGCCGCCCCCCGGAGGAGGAAAAAGCTGCTGGGTTGGGTGAGGCAGCACCCGCCGGACAGCGCCGGGTTCCGGGCCATCATGGACCCGAGGCTGGGCGGCCGGTACCCGCTTGGCCGCCGCGCGCGAGGTGGCCAGGCTCGCCGACCGCTGCCTCGGCAAGAACCCCAAGGAGCGGCCGGGGATGAGGGACGTCGTCGAGGAGCTCGAGCGGGTGCTGCAGATGGAGCCACCACCACCGCCTCCCGCGGACAAAAAGAAAGGAGGCGACGGCAGACTGCCGCCGAAGAGGTGACGGGGCGGCGTTGTGGCCGGAATATGGCTACGGCGTCCCGTTCTGGCCCTCCGGTTGGTTGTGTTCCAAAGAGGAGGTATATATACAGCAGGAGAAACGAACAATTTTCTAACAGGCTATGTGAAGATCGATGGCGAATTTGTGATTTCAATACGAAAATGAAAATTCGGCAAGAATTCTCATACCCAACCTGTGTTACAGACATGCATGAGTATTGAGTTTGGTGTGTCCTAACTGTTACCCCCTGTCAATTTTTAAAACAAACTTTTGGACTTATCTTAAATCAATTTTTAAAACTTATAAAAATGCTAATATTTATAATATAAAATTAGTATAGTTAGATACTAAAATATGTTTTCATATTTTATTATTTTGCTATGATAGATGTTCATATCATTTATATAAACTTAATCAACGAGAACTCATTAGGGTCTATCATCTCGAGTGGAGAGGAAAAATGGTAGTGTGTTAGTGTCATTCCATGTGCTCTCTTCGTTCAATTGTAAATCTATTTTTGGTTGTATAGATATAACCTTTACTATTTATTACATTTAAACATAATACATCTTTAAATTTATATTAAAAACTATGTAAATAGACAAATCAATGACCTAAAAATATTAGAACAGAAAAAGGTACTCTTTTGTGTTTGTCCGACGTGGACGTGAGTCTTGTTGAGAAATCATTCCATTTTGGAAGGAAATGAAGTGGGCTCAAAGTAAACTCCCAAATCTATGAAAGGCCAGTAAAAGCCCAAAGGCTCAGCCCAACCATTCATCCTACTCGCATCTCCATCCCATGGGCCGTGGGCTCGCCTACAACTGCAAGTCCGTCGGCCGCCGCCGGAACCTCCCCTCCCCAGTCTGCTGCTACCTTGCCGGCGAAGGTCGTCTCGCGCCGGCACCGGCAGGCGGCAGCTTTCCTCCACCCCTCCGTCCCTCACCCTCCCAAACCCTCGCCGCCTTCGGTCACCTCGTCGTCCCCAATTACACCTCGCAGCAAACCCTCACTGAGCACAGCAAAACGGAGGTGAGCTCGCCCCGCCCGGCCTTTCTATCTCGGATCTCCTATGCAACCTTACTGAGCAGAGAGCCGTGTGAATCTGTGTACCGCGTCGGCTGACCCGACTCCCATCTCTCCCTATTCTCAGCGGGCGATGCAGGCGAAGCTGACCCTGCTGCAGACGGTGGCAGCTGCGGGAGTCTTCTCCGCCGTCTCCTTCTGGTACCCGGCAATCTCCCTCCTGAGGATTCTCGTTGGTTTGGAGCATTCTAGATCCCCGCGCCGCGCCTCTTGTGCTGCAGGTATGGCTTCATGTTTGGAAGGGAGTCCGCGCGGCGGCGCGAGCTTGGTGGCATCATAGACGACCTCCGCAGCAACAGGCCCACCACCACCGCTGCCGCTACCTCGGAACACGATGCTCATTCCAAGCCATAGTGGGGTATGGTATTTTGTTCCTCTTCTGATGTAGTGTATGTAGTAAATCTAAATGTGCTCAACCTTTTCTTGTGGATCCTTGCTAGCTGTAGATGGAATTACTAGACTTGGAGATGCCATTTTTTTTTCTTCCATAATGTGTATACGGCTTGAACATCAGATTTTAGACTGAAAAAAAAAAGTTAAACCTGCCACAAAAGACAAGGAAGGAAAACAAGTTAAAAATGCCCTTGATTGGTTAAGGGGATGGGGTGTTAATGCATTTTTCGTCGTAAATAGTGTGGCTTATTGTTTATTTTCACTAACATGTGCCGATGAGGACACATCATTTCATATTAATTTTTTTAGATGAACATGCTTGTTTTAATATCAAATCATGCCTAGACAGTCTAATGAGGTCCCAGGAAACTAATCTGTTGCTGGCCCATTGCCCTGTTTTGAAGCCATGGCAGGCAGTATTTGCTGCCACATTGCCTATTCAGAACCAATCAGTTATGGTTGGTGATGGGTTGGAACCTGGTGTTTGCCAACAAGGCAACAAGCAATATATAATCTCACAGTGATTCTAGCTAATTGTTTGGTAGAATTCTCTAGGACTGAGATGGGCGGGAGCTGAGGCCACTGGCAGTAACGATTACATTGTTCTTTATCTTGCACCAGAAAGCTAGACTTTATGGACAGTGTCGCATACATGGAAGATTAGATCTGGCAGGGCATTTAATGTTAGGGCTCGTTTGGTGCAGCTCCGAGGGGCTCCGGCTTCTCCAACATTTTACTGTAGTTGTACTGTTGCCTGCTCTGTAGCCGGAGCTATTTTTCTCTCTCTTGTTTTTCTCGGTCACTGACAACATCGGAGCCAGAGAAGCTCGTTTTCGTGGCTCCTCCGGCTCCGGCTCCGTTGCGCTACAGTGGCGCTACAGTGCCAGAGCCGGAGCCATCGGGAGCCCTCCCAAAGAGGGCCTTAGTGCTAGCAAAGGGAATAATTGGAGGCTTTGGAGCCATGGGGGTAAGATCAAGCCCTCAAGCTTGTAAACAACATGTACGGTAGCCCAAAAAGAAGGCACTGACAGTCAAAAAAAAAAAAAAGAATGAAGAAATAACTAAGGTAGTAAGGTGGCTCGTGATGATGATCACTGTGGCACTGGTGTTAGCACTACAAATGTCCTAGTCCTAGGAACTACAGAGGCATTTTTATGTTCATCATGTTATGTTATGTTCTGTTCAGTCTTGTTTCTATAGCTGTCATGTTTTTTTTTTTTCCCTCTTGCACAAATAGCACAGTTCAACCGAGTCGATAAGAGTTTACATGGAGACTTACATGGTGATTTTGCTCCTCTAATGCAGGTCCAGGTCTGCTGGATCATAATTGAACTGGTTAGCTATTAGAAGTGTTCAGCAAGGAGAAAAGATTGTTAGAGGAAGGTCAAAGGAATCAAGTAATGAACCTGTATTTTGTAGGTTTCTGTTTTAGGGAGGCTGCACTTTTAATTCATCAATCAAAAAAGAAATGAGAGATGATACCATTTGATATGTGGTCTTGTTCTTTCTCTTATCAACAATACACTGTACATCAGTCTTCAGGCATAGCCTTGCTACTGATGCATCATACTCCTGATTTGTGCTTAGTTTCTTGATGACGTCTTGTGGTTATGGAAAACATAAAGAAACAAGTTTCCGTGTGCACGTCTTTTAAATTTAATGTCTTTTGTTTGTGATTGCCTGCACAAGTTTTTCTTTTTTGGCTACACTCAAGAACAAAAACAATAATAAATATTCTAAAGATTGCAGACGCTCCAGTCCATGATGGACTTGATGGAGTCTAAGATCCTCCTAAAATAATGGTAGAATAGTGCAGAATGTTCACCCTCCAAATCATCTTGGTGTGACGGTTGCTCCTAGCAAGGTTGTTGTAGGGGCAGCCCCAATCAGAAGATCAAAACCGCCAATTCTTCATCAGTAATCTCAAAGTGCCAGTGTCTGCACTTCAGTAATCTCAATCAAAGTGTCAGTCCGAGTCTGATCCTAGCAACTCTTTAGAATCTTCCCTAGCAACTCTTTAGAATCGTCCTATTGACCACAGATTTCTCTACTGAAACAACCGTGTCCATGTGTACACTAAGACTGGAGAGCCACCTCTGCTCCTCCAATACCAGAGAATAAAGACAGTACATTCGTGCCTTGTGGGAATATCCTTGAGGACTGAGAATTGGGAAGCAAGAGTATCGATTTGAAATGAATTTCCTAGTGATCGATATCTCTCTTGAATTTCCTAGTGATTGATCTCTCTCTGTTCCGCTGACACCTTTTGATGTGAACATTCAGAAAGCCGAGTAGAAACTCCATCTCATCAGGCTCAGAGGAGCAACTAACCTTGTTTAAGCCAAGAGCCAGCCAACCCACGCAAGATATTTCCTTCCCTCCAACACAAAATTTTGAACCCTTGGAGGAGATGGATCTGAACTGTTTGCATGGGCAACATGAATCCTCTCTTAAAATTTTGCACTAGACACATAAGTCTGCAGGCAATTAAACTGACGCATTGGGTTCCATGAATCCTCTCTCGTGCTGAAGCTCGCTGCCTCCTCCCCATTGCCATCAATTTCCCATTCGAACTTGTCACTGCCATCGCTGTCGCTAACCCAGTGCACCATTGCTGAACCTTCGCCAAGGGCTCCAGGGCTCGCCTTCCTCTCCCTCTGTCCCGCTCGTCTTCCTCGTCCCCGGCGATGGACCCGGAAGCTGTTTCCTTCCACACGGCCCAGGCTCCGCACACCTGCACTCCCATTGGGCTCGGCCCAGGATGCACTATACAACAAGCCTATCCAGGCCCACCTAGGACTCCTTTTCCTTCCTAATATGCTTCCCCCTCCCACTCCTAGATCCTAATACAAAATTCAAAATTTCCCCACTGATATTTGCATCCCCATAATTATCCAGATCACTTTCCCCCTTTTTCTTGTCTCCTTTAGCCTGCAGATCTTATCCTTTTACTGTTTATTGTACAGAAGTTTGACCCTGTAGTCATACTTATCAAAATAAGCATTCATCTCATTTGGTGCTCGACAAATTATTAATTATTTAATCAACTAACGCTAACGTAAAAATTTAAGTACTATTCAAACTGCAAAAAGCAATTAATACCTTCTGGAGATTCATGACACTCACTTCATGAATATTTCATCTCAGACTTACAAAAACATGTTTCCTTCGTCTTCTTAAATATACTGAACTAAATCGGAATCCTAAAAATTTTGTTGCTTTTTGCTTACCACTGCTGTAGCGAACCACATCACAAATCTTTACCAGTAAACAATCCAACGGGAGATTTGACAAACAGGAAGGCATCATAATCTACAAAATTAGGAATGATAAAGCAAGGATGACTCGAGTATGGAACTGTGAACACAACATCTGTACATAGATATTTTGGGAACAGAAACTTTTTCTGTTCTGTTTCGTGCGGCAGATTCCTTTTGGAATGCATCTGTCTTCCTTGGCAATTAGTTCTGTATAGTAGCTAGGCCGTTTTCGTTTTGATGCTTATTTGTCTTTTGGTATCTTCATGCTGAAATCTCTTTTTTTTTTTTTTTTTTTTTGAGAATTACACGCATAACGCGACGCTCACAACACGCCGCATCTCACCCCTGGAACACACGCATGAAACCCTACCCCTATGAGCACCTCAGGGGACCGGGCAATTAGTTCGGAGATTCTCGAGTCACCATAGGCGCCTCGTCGTCGGCGGAACGTCGCTTACCACTTAATGCATAACGCCCGGTAAATCCTTGGGAAAATCCCGGGAAAGGTGCGGCACGGATTTGAACCCCTGGTGGGTAGCGTCCCCACTGGACCGGCCCTACCATTGGACTACAAGCCAATCGCGTGTGCGTGCTTAAACATGGGTGCCCATTCTTTTGCTGTCCTAATGAAATCTGCTGGGTCCATATGGAGAGAACATCAATTCCTGATGAACTTTATGGGAAAAATAAACCTATTAATTTCAAAGTTTTTTCCCCTTCCAATCTGGTATTCGCAGATATAAATATTATGTGCTAGAAGTAAGCAAAATATGGAATATCGTGTTGAGTTGCTGCTATAGTGATTCTGACTCAAATCAACATTTCTAGGAAAAAGGGACCATATTGGGTTATCCTTTTTTTTTTTGTTACCTAACGCATGACATTCACAACACGCCGCACACTCACCCCTATGAACACCGCGTCACGCCAAACCCTACCCCTATGAGCACCTTATGGGCAACGGCGGATGCTGAGCTTCTCGAAGTCACCATTCCTGGGTCGTCCGAGGCACGCCGCTAATACCATAATGCACAGAAATATTAAATCCCGGGGAATCCCAAGATAAGGTGCACGAGATTTGAACCTACAGTGGGTAGCGTCCCACCTGGACCAACCATTGGACTACGAGCCAGATTTAGCCCATATTGGGTTATCCCATACAGGAAACTCAGTTTGCTTTTTGCTTCTCGGGTGCACTTTACCAATTCAACAAAACCGAACAACTTGGCTTGCCTGAAAGCTACCACTGTGACTTTCCCATCTTTCACTTTAGAGTTGAACTTGAACTAACAGGACAAAAAGCTAGACAGGGTCAGAACATGGTCAGATTGCTACAGAGTATAGCTATCCTTTTGTTTCCAACATGTTCTATCCTCATCCTAGTTAGGCCCTGTTTGGGACCACGAGTAGCATAAGCGCGTGGGATAAGCGCGCAACGTGGGTCGCCGCCCGCTTACGCCTTTATTGTCCATGTAGTTCAAATCCTATGTTTTTCTTGAGTAAAATTCATTGGAGGTCCTTGAACTTGTCTCAAAGGTCTCATCCAGGTCCTTATACTTAGGAAACTAGGTAAACAGGTCCTTGAACTTGTTTAAATGTGTCATCCGTGTCCAAAAATCGGATTTGGCGGGTGTGGTCTTGCTTCGATGCTAAGTGGTTTTTTATCTTTTTTTTTTTCCATTTGGATTGAATTTTTGAAAAATGATAAAAAATCATAGAAAAATCATATAAAAATCCAATTTTTGGACTCCACATGAGTAAATCTACAAGTGAACATACAATATGGTATGCTTTAGTATAATTTTTTGCTACGAAGCTTTTATCTTTTTTCTTTTTATTTATTTGGCTGAATGTTTAAAAAATCATAGTAAATCATAAAAATTTATAAAATAGAAAATCAATTTTGTTAAACTCCACATGTGCATTTTTCTACACAGTGACTATATAATCCGATAGTCCAATAAAATATAGAAGTTGCAACTACGAATTATTTCAATTAATTACAAAAAGCATAGATCTAAAGGTACAATAAAATTTTTGTATTAAAACATACCATATTATATGTTCACTTGTAGATCTTCCCTAATGTGGAGTCCAAAAAATTTGGATTTTTCATGTTATGATTTTTCTATAATTTACTATAATATTTTTTAAAGATTCAATCTAAATGCTAAAAAAAAAAGATAAAAACCATAGCAAAACAAGCAACATAAATCCGGTTTTGGACACGATTTTACATTTAAACAAGTTCAGGACATGTTTACATGGTTTGCTAATACGTGGATGCGGATGAGACGCCGAGAACAAGTTCAAGGACCTACAGTAGATTTTACTCTTTTTTGCTGGACGGCCGATAAGCGCGTGCGAGACCGCGTTGTGAGGATGACCGGCATTTTCGCGGATAAGCCACGCAACGGAGACCACGCCCTTACTCGTCCCCTCCATAGAGCGCTAGTAGAGTTTCAGACCGGGACTGGGTAGAATTTTATACATGTCCCTCTCTTGATGAAGTGGTAATGGAGCAAAACCAACCAAAGGATAACACGCTTTGTTGCATAACGTTAGAAATCAGAACAAAGATCACATTGCTATTTCGGTCAAAAAAGATCACATTGCTATCAGGTAGAAGAATCCCCAGCATTTCCATCTGTCCTCCTCTCTCTATCGATCTCGTGATGTGCACACTTCATCAGTCTTTAATCCTCCCCTCTGTAAGCTTGATAGGCCCTCTGTCTCATGGTGGTGGTGGGCAAGGTCAGGAAGCTAGCTAGGCAAGGGGCACATGACTCACTCGTCCCTTTTTTCTGCAGTCACACTCAAGCTCTTGGAATATCTCTAGAGGCATCGTATTGTTTGCATTATTCGCATGTTAAGTCGTTAACGTCACACTAAATTTCTAGTCTAGCCCAGAAACATCTATCCACGATCGAAGACGACAGATTCTCGTACGCACTGCATCCTCTTGGATTCAAGACCTGTTACAATCATGGCTTTAATTTGGTCTGTTTTTAACTTTATGTTGGGCTCATTGGCCGCACTCACAAGTCACTTGAAAAATATCTATATGACCGTATATATAATGACTTCATGTTACATTTCTCTTGTGATTTTCTTTTTGTAAAGTTAGGTTCCATAAAGTGCCAAGGTTATTCACCACATATACACACCTGATCAAACGTGGGTCAAGTCGAGTTTGGATCGGTACAGAAGAATTAAAATGTCCAGTCAAAATCTTCGGTCCGAGTCCGAGCCGCTGGCGCATCAAGTCGTGTCAAGTTATTTCTCGGTATTTTCCCCCATTTTGTTCTAATTTGGGTTAGGTTTTTTTCAGATTAGGTTAAATCATTTTTTTCTTTTATAAATAGATCAAAAAGGTTAAGAATTATGACGACACGGCCCGATCCAATTTAACCATGGTGATCAGTTATCTTTTGAAACGGGTTGAGTCGGGTTAATTTACTGCGACTTAGTATCTGTACTCACGTATGTCTGCCCATTTGCTCACGGTACTTAACATGTATCATTTCTAGGTCAAAAAGTGCATTGGTCCTTTTAGTTTGTTGTATATTAATTCTAGTGTCCGATATTATTACTGCATGGTGATGCATCACGTACGTTGACCAGTAGCAGAGACCAATGAAAACTTCTGATAGTACTACTCCTACTTCGTTTGTGAAGCCTGGACTAATGGTCAGTGCAAAGAGATGATGATGATGTACTATGTCCAAGGGAAGAAATATATGTGCAGCCAGAAAACATTCCACGCTTGACTTGTTCATCTGCCACTGCCAGAGTCCTTGACTGTCATAACACTGTGCACTCTCCCTTTTCTTTCCCACATGTACAAGAACGACAAGAAATGGCTGGTGAACGTTTGCTTTCATCAGTACAGTACCTTTGATTGCTGCAAAGCAAAGGAACATGATGCTTATATATAGTTACATAATGCGCCGCCCTTGTACTGCTGCCAATTCGTGCAATTATTTTCAGCAGGAAAACAAAAACAAAATATAATTTGTCACCAATCAGAAGACACAAGTACGTGAAGGCTGAAAAGATGAGCTGCAGCCCTATGCCCCCTGGGAGTAAAAAGGTTACGCACGCAGGTAGTACAAGTGAGATTATATTATAGGTGTTTGCTGTTTATGATAAAATTAAAGGTTTTAAGATTAGCTGCCGTTGTTCAGACTAATGGAATTAAGACAAGTGTGTGAGCTGTATTGCATGTGCCGTGCGTGGCACTGGCACCTCAACCATATCTCTTGTTAAATGTTAACTATGTTCTGAATTTCTCATCCGTCAATTTCAAAAGTCACATCTCGATCGACCTCATGGGAAGAAGAAAGTGCAGAAATTAAATAAATAGTAAAACGAAGAAGATGAAATGAAGCCAGAAATAGTTATTCTCAAGAACACCCACATGGTAATAATTGATCTTTTAATTTACTACTACTGATTTTGTACATGTAGGTAGATAAGTCATCACAAAGCTTCATGCTGTTCGTTTCTACGTAGCGTCCAGATGCATGTTGTTCATCGATCGTCCAGTCCGTGCGTGCTTGTCCAGTTTCGCTTGCTAACTGCTGACGGCGGTCCTGCTGCAATCCTGAAACTCATCCATGGCGGCAGAAAAGGATCACCTACTGCAGGGTCCCGCGACGACGCAGGAGCTAGCACAATTCTCGAATCTCGAGTGCCCGCCGCCTGTGGCTAGGTGTAGATAGCAGCTAGCTGGCGACCACGGGCGGGTTGCGCGCAGCGAGGTTGGCGATGGTGGGGGGCGGCGGCATCACCGGCGGCGGCCTGGTCGACGCCTCAGCTGCCGCCTGCGAGCTCGAGGACGCGGGCGCGCGCAGCTGCAGGAGGCGGACGCCGCGCCGCCGCGCGTGGGAGCGCCTCGTCCATGTCCATCTGGTCGTCCCTACAGTCCTCGCTGCAGAACGCCGCGTCCCCCTGCGTCGCGCGCGCGGGCACGCAGGCGAGAGTCAGTTCAGCACACAGCACCACGCGGGCCGGGCGCGCCATAACAAGAGACACCGGCCGGCCGGCACACCACACGCCGCGCCATGGCTCCATAGAACAAGCTGGGTGGAAGAAATTAAAGCTGGGCGACCGATCGATGGCAAGCACGTACTTGTACATGAAGACGTCGCGGTCGCAGGCGATGCTCTTCTTGCAGAGGTAACAGGACTCGAGGTAGTGAAGCCGACGACGAGTCGCCACGACGCCGCCGGCGCCGGCCGGCCTCATCGCCACCCCGGTAGAACCTCGTGCCCACCTTCACGTACCCCTCCCTCGTCGTCGTCCTCCTCCATCGCCTCCGCCGCCGCCGTGACCTTGCAAGGTCTCTTGCATGCTTGAGCGTGGAGCTCTGGACCTCCGACGACGACCAGTCAAGTCTCTCTATCTCACGCACACCCTCTTGCTAAACGCAGCTATAGCATGGTGGTAGTCCCTTCTCCCAGCTGCCTTCTCCACCACCATGCCTTGCCTTGCAGGTTGTTTGTCTGGCTCCCAGAGAAGACAGAAGATGCTGATGCTGGCTGGCTCCCTAGCTTAGGTATGGTATGGAGCCATGGTGGCGATATGAGATGATGATGCCCAACGAGGGCGTGTTCTTCTTCCTCACTACCTCTTCTTGTTGGTTCGGTAGACGGAGCTGTCCCAGCAGAGGAGAGGTTACATATATATAATCGGCCTACTCGGTAAATGTGTGCGGCTTGTCTGCACGCGCGCTGCCTGCCTGCCATGCCATGCCCATGCTTGGGGTCCGCTGGTCCGGAGGTGTATGCCGTTGCAAACTTGAACTCGCAAGCAAAAACCATGGGCAGTGTCATCCATACGGAACCTGTTGGCGGTTATTAATGTATGTGTGTGTAAAGCCTGATACAGATCGGGCGGCAATGCAAGTTGATACACATCTTAATTTCAATTAATACAATTTAATATATAGATATACGATACATCTATCATTTGGAAAGGGACAAGCCACGGATCAGATGAATAACCATTGTTTATTCACAAGATTCCGTTCTTAATATATATGTACTCCTTAGTTTTGAATTGTATAAAAATAATTTTTAAATTTCTAGATGCATACCTTTTTGCTACGTGTATACACACAGGAGTACGTGTAGCTAGCTAGATCGATACTTAATTATTAATAAAACCTAAGTAACTAGGAAATTACATAAATGATTATTACAATTTAAAATGGAACAGAAGAGTAGCATACGCTTTCTGTAGTATAGAAATATGAGCATAGTGTATCAAAGTTCGCCCTAGTCAAAATATTAGCACGCCGACCTTAGACGTGGCACGATTCTGTTTTTACATAGGAGTACATAAGCACTTTTCTTCATTGTTGTGTTTGAATTTGAATGCTTGGACACAAATTCTCATTTGTAATGTCCTTAGACGTGACACGATTCTTATTTGTAATGTCCTTGGGCTTTTCGCTTGGCTCGTGAGAGCCAAAGGAACTAACCTAATCCAACCTTCACGAATTAAGAGCGGCAAGTTGATCTGAATGACTGAAGAATATAATGTACAGTGCACTGGCACAGTGGTCATGCGTGTGTGGTCTGGTCAGATGGATGGCCCACCCACACCCAGTGCTCCTGGCTCCTGCAGACGGTTGAGCCGTCTCTGATTAGAGATTGATCTGCATGCTTCCTGCCTGTACGCTCAACCTTTAACATGTCGGCGGCATGACGGCATGGGCTCAGACCAAACCGAAACCGGTGCATCTGAGGCAGGGCCAGCTACGTTCCCTTTCCGTGGGCTATCCTCTCCTCTCGGGTTTCGTCCCAGACGGTAATGGTATCTCTGGAAGGAAAAAAGCCCAGCCCATGGCATTCCGTTCCAGCCTGCCGCGGCCCACCGCTGAGGAGGCGGCACGGCGGCGCCCATCAAACCCGTCCACCTCCACGGTCCGGTCCGGTCCAGTCCGCCGCCTGTTGCCGCCGTCCACTTCAGGGGCGTGTGCGTGTCCGCCTCCCTCCACCACGTCGTCCCCATCCTCCCCCTCCCGCGCCCGTGCGGCCGTGCCGTCGTCGGGACCCACACCCCCTGGCGTGGCGTGCAGCCGCCACGCCAGCCGGGGCCCACCACCTGATGCAGAATAACCAAACCGTGTGGTGTGGTGTGGCTGTCCTCCTCTCCTCCTCGGCTCGTCTTCCCCAGCACAGCACAATGGACGCCGCCGTCTCCTCTCCCCTTCCCTGCCCCTCCCACCACGCCCACGGCGCGCTCCCCTCCCTCTCCCGGCGCCTCACCACCACAACCACTGCGCCGTCCCACTCAACCACCACTCCGCCGCCGCCGTCGCCGTCGCAGCGCGACCCCGCTCGCCGTCGCCCCCATCGCGGCTCGCCGCGTCCAGCGCGTCCGCAGCCCCATCCCCACCCGCCGCGCGCTCCTCCAGCCGCGCCGCCACGGGGTACGGAGCGGCGCTGGCGGACGCGTGCGCCCGCGCCGGTACGCTGCGCCGCGCCGCCACGCCACGCGCGCGCGCTGCTCCTCGTCCGGCGGCCAGAGCGGATGCTGGAAGAGGCGAACGCGGTCGACGTGGGGAAGAAGCGGCAGCAGGTGGACGCGCGGGTGGCCGCGCTCGTCAGGATGCTCGTCGCCAAGGGCAATACCGGGATGGTCGTCGAGGCACTCGCCGAGTTCGCCGCCATTTGCGACCACCTCATGCCGCACCAGCCGCCGCGCATCGCGCCACGCCGCCACTAAGCTAGGCCTGCAGGCTGGTTAAGCTTAAGCTTAAGCTTGCATCCTGTCAGTGTCAGACTGAACATTTATTTGTATTCGTCACGAAAACAAAACACTCGACGAGCATTTGTACGTCCACGAATACACACATGCTTTGTACTCTGCTACTACATGCAAATTCTTTCTAGCTTTGTACAGTCTGCTACTTCATGCAAATTACTTTATAATGGTGCCTAGGGAATGTTCTTGTTGTATTACCATTGATTATTACTACTATATATATATAAAAAAGATTATTACTGCTATATACTTTATTAGTATTTGGACATTCTTCCACATTATATTATATAGTACTTCAGTAGTATTAAATAGTACTAGCATTTCTTCAGTTCTTCTAATCTGTCAACACATCTGAACATTTGTCCTTGTTCAGCAGCAGTAGCTATAGGCTAGCATCAGCAGCAACTGCTCAAGCTTTAATTGGTTAGTTTGTTTGGCTGCAAACCACTCCCTGATTCCCTGAAGCACGCTTTAATAATTTCAGTATTGAAGCAGTTTGGTGATCACGCCCCGGCTGGGGTTCCTAAATGAGGTCAGATCAACTGTCTGCAGATACTGATACTGGATCCTAATGACCTATATATATGTCCCCAATTCCGCATTATGCATACTGACAATCTCATCATGCTGATGAGTTGATAAGATGGACACAGCAACATGGAAATCCAAGAAATAAAACCAAGATGGTTAGAGGGCCGGAGAGACGTTTGTAATCGACACTCGTAGTGTATAATTACATTTGTGTGTTCAATAAGTAGCAGTTGAGGATTGCGCATCGAGTAAGTCGATTTTTTGCTGACGCAGATTTTATTTAATCCAAATATGTCTGGACCAATCAGCTTCAGTTTATTCTTCTTTTTTTTTCTTCCAGGTCCACTTGCAAACCTAACAGCTAATGTCATGTGTTACTATATGATTAGGTTAACCGCTAATGTCATGTCATATGATTAGGTTAAGAATTGCGTAAGATCGACATGATATCTGCATATCATCGCTTCTTTGGCTGCTTCTCATCTGATGCTTGCGTTTGTATTTGAGACTAGATAGAGAGAAATGTTTTACATCTTATATATTACGATAAGCTAATCGATCGCATGCTACCTACGACGATAGATCAGATCCGATGGAGAGGACAAGTCCTTTGTCCAAACAAATAACTTAACGAATGCCGTTAAAAATACCAACGCATCGACAATAAAATCTTGGAAAAGAAGCATGCATATGCACCTACATTCATATCTACAGTACGTACAAGTTTTATTTTTCTACATTGAATTGAAGCCGAAAGAGAAAGGTGTTATATAAATACGCACCAAAATTTTTTCTTTGAGGTAAATATATGTACCAAACTCCCTGTAGAACTAGTTCAGACGTACACCAAGTTAAGTACTCTTGCTTTAATCTCTACCTATATCAGCAGCTAGCACTAGTTTGCATTATGAAAGATGCTCTCCAATAGCAAGAGCGAGAGCAACCTCTTCTCGTCCTCCTCTCAACTACTCTCCTCTCTCTATGTATGCCAATGTCACCACCAGCAAATGTATATTTATATATGCAGCAGACACACACACAGATGACATATGTAAGCACATATATATCTAATCTATACAAACCAAGAGCGAGACGGCCGGAGAACGAAGTTATTATAGCTGCAGCCGCAAGCAGGACTAGTACGGAGAACGTAGTAGTAGTGTGTAATTAACGGGAGATGGAAGAGGACTACGTGTTCAAGATCGTGGTGATCGGCGACTCGGCGGTGGGGAAGACGCAGCTGCTGGGGCGCTTCACCCGCGACGAGTTCTTCCTCGACTCCAAGTCCACCATCGGCATCGAGTTCCAGACGCGCACCGTCGACATCGCCCGCCACCGCGTCAAGGCCCAGATCTGGGACACCGCCGGCCAGGAGCGCTACCGGGCGGTCACCAGCGCCTACTACCGCGGCGCGCTCGGCGCCATGCTCGTCTACGACGTCACCAGCCGCCGCACCTTCGACCACACCGCGCGCTGGGTCGACGAGCTCCGCGCCCACGCCGACAAGTCCATCGTCGTCATGCTCGTCGGCAACAAGGCCGACCTGGCCGGCCGCCGCGCGGTGGCTGCAGACGAGGCGGCCGCCTTCGCCGAGGAGCAGGGGCTTTTCTTCTCGGAGGCGTCCGCGCTCAGCGGGGACAACGTCGAGCGCGCCTTCCTCACGCTGCTCCAGGAGATCCACGCCAACGTGTCCAGGAAAACGCTGGAGGCGGCGCCGGACGAGGCCACCGGCGGTGTCACCGACGTGCTGGCTCTCAGGGGCACTAAACTGTCGCTGGCTGATGAGATATCCATCATGGAGACGAGCGCCTTGAGGAGAGCGAGCAGCTGCTCGTCGTGCACGTGACGGTGGTGCATGCATAATTTGCACATAAAGACACAGCTCATGGAATTTAATTTGTTTGGAAATATATATTTCATACAAAAGTCTGCTTGGATTAGCGTTCCAGCTCGTAGTGTCGACTTCAAACAGTTTGTACTTCGAAAGACATTTTCTTAACGGAGATAAAAAAAAGATAAAAGAAGCGTTATACATGAATTATGTAAATAATAATCAGACCAAACAAAAATCGAAGGACGTTTGGGAATATGATGAGACAGAAGGGCCCCTTTCTGCATTATGCTGTAATTCGCTAACCTAGAGTAGTTAAACTGAAGACAAAATACAAGGCAACCAATTGTTGGCCAGACAACTATGGAGTTCTGAGTTAGCCCACATGGGCATGAATTTTGAATGATCAACTTAGACACCAGGGCACACTTGCCACTTTGCCAGCTGCAGTTAGCTTCAAAAAACCAGGTGCAGCCTCGCCATGCAAAAAGAAATAATACATATGCTGCACCTCTGCAAGCTGCATAAGAAAATCTAACGGTATCGACGTAATGCCTGCGTTTACTCCACTGTAGATTTTCACGAGATCTAGCAAAAGGATTAGATTAAGGTGAAGAAGGCTCTTGCGGTTCTGACTGACTGTTCTGAACAATTCGAGACATCAGCTTAGATATCTCAAAGATCGCGTTCTGTACCTGATCATCTTCTGAATCTGTCGGCCGAACCCACAAGGGTGACTGCAGTCCTGAACTTGCAGCCTTCTTGCCCTTTCTAGATGTTGATAAGGCTCTCTCCAAGTCTGATTGTCTCAAAGGTCTAGGTTTCTGAAATAGCAGTGGGAAGAGAAGAAACAAAATCAGTGTGAGACTCGTGATCAAACTTTTTTCTTCACTAGTATCTAAACACAAACAGCGTGACTTCCAACTACAGACAGATATAACCTGAAGTCCATAACAATTCTATCTGAAATTTATGCACGAATCTAACCTATACAATCAGCATATGCCAAGGCAACAATTAACATCATTATGTTAAATAGATTATAGTAAACACAGTTGAGTTATCACAAGTAAATGTGTAATCTAATTAAAAAAAAAGTAAATGTGTAAGCACTAATATAAGTCAAAAAATGAGGCCCTTTTTGAACCCTGGATGGCAGGCCCACAATGGGTTCTAGTCTAGCCATGAGTTGAATTTTTTAGAAAACAGCATGCAATCCTGTATAGCTCCAGATTAAGTGGAAACAGAAGTAAGAATACTCACATCTAATTGCCTCCCGTTTTTCTCGTTGTCCAATAGCTCCCTGATAGGGTAGAATGCTGCCTGTTTGCACAGCTCTAGAATGTCTGACCCGGTAAAGCCCCTCACACAATCTTGCAATGTGATCGTAATCAATATTAGGCTCCACATTTTCTCCTTCAACACAACCTGAAGTATCTTGCTCCTTTCACTCTGAACAGGAATTCCAATCTCAAATATCTGAGTAAAGCGCCTTAGGATAGCCTCATCTAGCTCAGAAGGCCTGTTTGTAGCAGCCAGAACCATTACACGAGCATTCTCTGAAAAGCCATACATGTTATCATTAAGTACTGATCAGTACCATATAGGAATTAGAAGTGAGTTCGTACAGGCACATCAAATAATTTGCATATCCAGATGTCAAAATAACAATCATTCAGAAACAACATCTACCACCAAGGAAATTGTCACATGATAACCAATAGGATACCAAGCAAATAAGTGTCTACTTTGTATTGACTTCTTATGTCTGGCTTAGGCACATAACTTCATGCTGGTGGGAAAAAAAAAGCAATCCCTAAATCCACATGAACATAACCAAGTCATTTGATTTGATTTTTGCTAAAGTACTGGGGAATCATGCTGCATTAAGGAGTCATTTGTTTTTGCTGGAGTACTGGGGAATCATGCTGCATTAAGGAGTTATTCATGAACAGTATAGAAGGCCACGTTGCCATCTACATATTTGTATAGATCCAATGGAGAAGGAACACATCTCAGAATTAGTTACTTTTAACAGGCGAAGGCGAAAGAAGTAGTTCCCATGCCATGGCAACAGCTTTCTTTGGTTTCCGTGGTTTGTTAAAGCTGCAAATAATTTCTTCAGAATAGTCAAGAAAGGGAAAAAGACAACTTTCTACATTGATTTTAACAATTTGCATCCCAAAATACAGCAGCAGAAGACAATAGGCATGCATGTAGCAAAACAGATCCTCAGAAAGGGAAAAAGGACTTTACTTTTTCTATCAAGCATGCAGGAGTGCTGCATTTAATTTCATTGAGAAGATCACTCGGCTGTACAAGAGCAATCTCAACGCACACATCTACAATCGATACGTGAAAACAGTTCTTTCATTTCTCAAAAAAAAAAGGAAACATAAACACACAGAAATTAAGATAAAATTGTCTTGTTTTACAAGGACCAATGGAGAGTTTATAAACTGAAAACGTTTATCGCTATTAAGCTATTAGTTTGCTTTCTCTGAATTTTACACAGCTTTCCACATCAAAACTTCTGAAAACACAGTACACTATCACACTAGTATTGTGGTTAAGAGTCACAAGCATGTGTGATGTACGGATATCCTTGTCAATAACAACACTAATCTCATCAAGACAGCACAAATTATCACGCCAAAGCAGATTATTCTCATGTAAGCTAACATTAATGGATGTACACTAGTTGCTGACTGTTCATTAGGGACAGAGCCAGAAATCATATAAGGAGGGGCCAACTAGTAACAATTTTGTAGAAGGGGTGGGGGCCATCGTCTTTCAAATTTAAGATGTGCAAGAAGGTGTCATGGCTCCCCTAGCCACCCCTACGAGCTCTATCCTTGCAGCCAGTGCATTGAAGTTGTCCCACATGACCATACATAATGACAATCAATGGAAGTCCGAGCAAGCGAAACTAAAATGTGATAACCAGAGATAAAAATACACACAGTAACCAACCAGTGAACGCTTGCAATCAGACCACTGGCCAGTCCCCCAGGGAAAAATCATCACAGTAACCAACCAGTAACCACTAATGTCAAGGCTACAAGAATCTCCCTACAGATATATACAACAGAAAGACAGAAAGTCATGATAGTACATAGACATTTTTACACATCAATGAATATAGTTGGCATTATAAACTAGCTCAAATAGAACAAACAAGGAACACAAACTAAGCTAGAGCAGTGGTGTAAACAGGTTTGTTAAGAGTGACAAAACATATGGTCGGTGTGGGATTATTATTCCCACAAGGTCTGTATTTATAGGCTTCAATCATGGAAGAGGAATGAAACAAGTGCTGCTGTGGGATTATTATATATTCCCACAAAGCACAAAGCTATGTGTTAGCTTAAGTCTCTGGAATGTCTGATTTAACAAAAACACGGAAAGTGCATCGCTTATTTTAAAACATGAAAATGAAAAAAAAATCATTGCATTATTAAGCAATAATATGCGATTGGGAGAATTTATCAATAACAAATGGACTGGTGCAAACAAAAAACAACCATGGATTGTGCTGACAATCAAGATTTATTTATGCTACCAATGTTCTATACAAGGTGCTTATTCAAAGTAGAGTTATGCCGCTTGTGGGCTCACTCATAAGCATTACCATTACTGCAAGCAATGCTTCACATGTTCACATCGTTTTCAACAAATTTACAAATGTATGTTCGATGTTGTACATGGCAGCAGGCAAAGTATAAAAGCACTCACGGTCGGTGGTGAAGCCATCCCAGAGGGACATGAACTCTGTCTTCATATTAGTCATGGCTTCATGGTCGGTTGTCCGTCGCTGCCCCAAGAAACTATCAACCTCATCGATGAAGATAATAGCGGGCTGGAGCTTGTGAGCAAGACTAAATACAGCAGCCACTGCCACAGTAATAAAATACCAACATCAGTGTATAGCATAGACACACAAAAAAAAAAAAGAATACAATTGACATCAATTCTAAATTAGTAATTATGTGGACAACTAAACTAGCAATGCAAATCAATACAATACAGACACTGCTGCAACAGCAATAATAACCAATAAACATCAGTCCATTGCATACAAACAAAAGAAGAAAAAAACTAGTATAAATGGTATGGATTATGTGGATTCCTATAGCATGCCAACACAAAAGGCTATGCAATTGCCATCGTTTCTAAAGCAAATAAGTATCTAGTAGGCAGCAGTGGGAATAGCAGCCGCTCCCACGGCAATAATAATAACATACAAACATGGCTACAGGCTACTATGATTGGTATGGATCCAAAAGAAGAAACTACTATGAATGGTATGGATTCAAAATCTGTGGATTCCTATAGCATCCCAACACAAAAGACTATCTAGTTGCCATAGTTTCTAAAGCATATGAATGGTATGGATTCAAAATCTGTGGATTCCTATAGCATCCCAACACAAAAGACTATCTAGTTGCCATAGTTTCTAAAGCAAATAAGTATCTAGTGGGCAGCTTTTAGCAGTGGGACTAAAAATGCAGTGGAATCACAGTTGCCACATCAACAATAACATCAGTGTATGGCTACTATAATTGTTATGGATTCAAAGCAGGCCGATATCTAGTGGACTAGCATTAAATGGGCAAGAGGATTGAATCAACCAAGAGTGTAATCGCTCACCAAGCTTCTGGGCGTCCCCAAACCACTTGCTCATGAGATTGAGATCCTGACATTGATGAAGACGGCGCCAGACTCCCTGGCAATGGCCTTGGCAAGCATGGTCTTGCCAGTACCGGGCGGGCCATAGAGAAGAACACCCTTCTGGGGGCTGAGGAGCTTGCCGAAGGTGAAGAGCTCAGGGCGGCGCAGGGGAAGGATGACGAGCTCGTAGAGCGCCTGCTTGACCTGGTCGAGGCCGCCGATGGAGTCGAACTCGACATCGATGCTGTCCGGGTTGATGACGTCGCACGCAATCACGTCCTGTCGGTCGGTGAGAGAGAGAAACGCCAGCCAACAGAGGATGATTAAGGCCAAGTGAGCTGAATAAACCCTAGATGTGGGGTGGGTGGGTGGTGTGGATCGGAGCGGAGGTGAGGTGGGGAGAGGAACGGACAGACCTCGTAGGGCGTGGTGGAGACGAGGGGTCGGCCGAGGCGCTTGGCGATCTCCTTCTTCTGCTGCAGCGCCTTCTGGGAGGCGGCGCGGTTGGGGTCGAGGTGGCGGAGCCCCGCGAAGAGGACGAGGCAGCTGAGCGCGGCGCTTGCGGCGTACAGCACGAGCTCCTGCACGAACCGCGACGACTGCTCCGACGAACCCATCGCCCACACCCTCGCCGCTGAGGCTTTTGCCCCCTCCTCGTCCGTCCCGCGGATGCCGGAGGGAACACGCACGGTGATAATCGCCGTCTCTCTCTCTCTCGCTCTGGATTGCGGAGCACGGGGAGGGGATGAATGAATTGGATTAGTGGAGGGGGGCGGCGGCGCGAGCGGGGAGGGAGGGGAGGGGATTGGATTCTGCTTAGTGCCTGTGCTTGGAGGAGGGGTTTGTGTTTGGGCAAATTGGGGACTCGGGTTGCCTTTTTTGCCTTTTTTTTTTTTTCTTTCTTTTTCCCGAGACTTTTGGGGCCGGGGAGGATGGATGGATGCTTCTGGCGACAAGAGGATTACTGCATTAGATTAACGGCTAATTAGAGGACTCTCTGCTCATCAACATCTGTTGCTTTCTGTGATTTTCGTTGAGCGGTGAGCTACTGGACTCTGAATTTTCTGAATTGGAAAAAAAATGTTTCCTGTCTGTGCACGACGATTTGGATTGTTTTGTCTTCGGTATTTTCTTAAAAAAAAAAAACAAGGAACAATTTTGTGTCGTTCTTCTAGTAGTCCAAATCAGGCATTACAAACCAGCTCATTTTTTTGAACTACAGTTTACAGGGTATTTGGATTCCATGACTCAATTTAACATATATTGTGTCAGAGTATATAACAACAAATTCAGAGTTTCGCAAAAAAAAAAATATATATATAACAACAAAAATAGACTAACCATAGGCTAATGAGAGCAAATGGGTTCCTTTTTATTTATCTTGTTAATCTTGTCCTGCATTCAGATACCTCCTTGGATTTTTCCTGTGTCTAGCTACAATCTTGTACAGTCTCTGTAATATATAGATCCTCATAATCATTGTGTGATCTAAATATATAAGTTCGGAGTACGTTTAGTGCAATGCTGTCGTAATAGGAAAAAACAAAATGGTCATATTTTCTGGGAGTAAAATGAATTCCACGCCTCAGATTAACCTTGTACTGGTATAGATATGTTTGATCGTTGTTGGTTTGATTTTATTTTTTATGTTTTTGAGAGCATCAGAAGTTTTTCCTTTTTAACTTCAATATAGAAGATCTTTGATGGGCCGGGTCAACACGGACCCGGAGTCCCAGTTTCCCGGACACCAAGCCCGATAAGAAACCGAAGCAGGCAGCAGAATGAGGGCCAGTGCGCCGTCCAGTCCAGCCCATGAGCCAAATTAAGCATCCAAGGGCGGCAGCCAGCAGGCCAATTCGACTGGCCCATCTCAGCCAACCACGCCAATAGCAGCGACGTCTACCACTTTCCCTTGGGCTGCCGTCTCCGTTCCCGCGGTTGAGTGGCAGCTCATCAACATGCTTCACGGTCCAAACTTTTCTCAAAACAAAAACTATTTTAATCACTCATCTTTGCTCTCTATTATTTGCTTATATTTATATTTGTAGCACATTTTTTATATTGTATACAGATTTTATGTTTCTCTAACCGTATGGCTACAACTCAAAATATGTTTTTTTTAATCTTAGTACTCTGCAATGCTTCACGCCTTGACTCGATGGGTTTGGTAGGCTTGACGGGCTTGGTTGATAATTATTTTTGTTTTTATTATCACCATCCTATAACCAGCCTGGTTGTGACAATCAAGATTAACACTGACACTTTCACCATAGAGAGCGAATGAAAACCAGTGATTGATGGACACTTTGGAGCGGCGGTGGCGATATGTATGTAGCAAGTGAAAATTCTAAGGGCCCGTTTGGTTTAGTACTCCTACTCGCCACGCCACGGCCGTGGCGGCCACCGTCGCTGGCCGTTGTTTGGCTGGCGCAGCTGCCCACCACGCCCTGCCCTTGCATATTTCTCGTATTCTCCTGTCCTTTGCTCCAGGTCACACAATAACCGTATTCCCACTTTTGTCTTTTTCTCCTATCCTTGCGTGCGGATGTGGCAAGCTGTGGGTCGAATGGCGGCGAATCACCCGCCCACAGGTTGTGACCGCCACCAACGCATCATGGCAGAGTGCGGCATCCAACCAAACAGCCCCTAAAGCTATTGATGTTTGTGTAGTTTTTAAAGTTTTGACAAAACCTTATTTAAACGACATGTTTTTTTTTTAACGGAAGCGTTGCTTTCAAACTTTTCAAGCTCCATCTCGATCGAATACTATTGTAGTATAGTATGATGGTAGTTCAATAATGTCCAGAAGAAAGGTACAGCTAGTACTCTCTATCTCGCTCTTACCGGACACGCCCAAACCCAAAAGCGTATCCGAAGATGTGATGGGCAGCATCGTGCAGCGTCGACTTTTGAGCTACCGTACATACCATACCGATGCAGGGAGCAAAGACGACGTGATATGCCGGCCGGATGGTCTTTTTGGGCGCGTTTCACACCGTTCACACCAACTCTTACCGACACGGTACGGAGTACTTTCACAACGACGTGCTTCGTTCTGGTCTCAAGAGTAGTGTACATTTAAATTTAATCAAATAAAAAGACAAAGTGGTATTTCAAGTTCAATAAAATTTTATATAATTATTTATAGTTTCAAATATGTACTCATACTACAAAATATATTACACTTTAATAAAATTTTACCAATAATTACAATTTCAAATATGTATAGCACAAAAATATATATTACATGATGAGTACAACCAATAAGATTTAGTATTTTTGATTTGATATCATAATATTACTATCTTTTTAAAATATATATATGTCTGAATTATCATTGTATAGTTTGGGACACGTTTGATAGTGCTACAAATTCTCTGTGAAAGTTGATCCTCGGACTGACAATGTTTCTCCATGTTTCTCTAGGATTGGATGAACTCATGCATACAGTGACCATGCATGTTCAAGGAAAGTTAGTTTTTTTTTTTTTTTTCCCAGCTCCTAACTTTCTAGTTACTTCATTTTAGAGATTCATCTCTAAAATTGTTTGGCAAAGCTCATACTTGATTTGGCCCCAGACCACTGCCAATGCAAGCAAAGCTCTAATGTAATATTTTTTATATAGGCTGGTGTACTTTTTTTAGATATAAAAAACAGTACACTGGTCCATTCCCATCAAGAGAAGTTAGGTTTTTTCCCAGCTCCTAGCTTTCTAGTTACTTCATTTTAGAGATCCACTCTAAAATTGTTTGGCAAGAGCTCATACTTGATTTAGCCTAGAAGCTTCTTTGAGACCACTGCCAATGCAAACAAGCTCTAATGTAATATTTTTTATATAGGCTGGTGTACTCTTTATAGATATAAAAAACAGTACACTGGTCCATTCTAATTTAATTTGAGAGACGCCGGCCGACGTTCAATTTGTGTCGGCAGTGGGCACATACGATGCTAATGACGAAATGTGATCGATGAGTTGATGGTCGATCCATCCCAAACTTGGACTTAGCTTTGTGAGACAGAAAGTGTAGGCACGCCATGTCAAAACAAAAGTCTTATGTTACCAGCTAACTTTTGACTATAACAGAGACAAGTCATGTACTACTTACTACGGTGTACTCGTACACATCATTACAAGTACTATGTGCCATGCTGCCGAGGACGGGCCGGGGGTTTTCTTCAGCAGTGTGCCAGGACTGTGTCATCGGCCTGTCGTTCGTCGATATGGATCTCCATCTAGCAGCCCACACGCACGTCTCCAAGTCAGCACTAGTACCTCGGTCGATCGTAGCAGCCTGACATGAGGTGTGTTTAGAGCCGCTTTAGGTTTTTCAAATATCATGTCTGACCGTCCATCTCATTTAAAAAAAATTCATAATTTTTTTGATTTTGTTATGACTTATTTATTGTTAGAGATACTTTAATGCTGATTTATCTATTTTATAATTTACACAAAATTTTTGAATAAGACAAAGCGGTCAAACACTATCTCTGGAAGTCAAAAAACGATACTCTTTTTAGATGGAGTACAGAATATGGAAGCCGGCCACTTTTTAAAGAGCAGCGAGTGAGAGAAAATTACTCCCACGTCACTTGACAACCATATCTTGTCGGCGTTGGTACAAAATACTAAAGAAATGGTTAAATTTATCTTTTTTTTTCCTTTTGTAAGAGAGGTTTTGCAAATCTATTTAGGGACACACCTGATATTTCCTCCATTGATTTCAAGTAATATTCTCCATTTTTTTTTGTTCCATCTTGTTGCCTTTTGTGGTATGTTCATTCATAGTTGTCTTTTTGCACCCTAACTTGACCTAGATCTTTAGACTCACAGCTCTAGTGCGTTCCATGTAGCGCATAGATATGGCTATATTCAATGTTAATGTATAATCAAAGCTAATTAAGTACTCCATTTGGCCAAAATAGCGGGTGGTTTTTGCACACGAAATCACTTAGGGTCTTTTCAGATAGGCTAATAATAACTAGCTAGCTAAAGTTAGCACAAATTATCTCTATTTGGCCTCCTAATGGGTTAATGGCCTGCTAGATTGTATGCGAAAGAAATAGCCTTCACTAGTTTGGATGGGAAATAGTTAACTTTAGCCAACACCCTTGTTAATCCCTCTCTTTGAAAGCCCACTCAAGCAGGCCCTTCACCATTGTCTCTTATGCATTCTTGTCTGCATCTCCAAGTTCGAAAAAAAACTTGTCAAGTATCCCCTTTGTCCCAAAATAAATAACTTTTTAGGTTTAAATGTTAAAAACAATAACATTATATCATCATCTGGAAAGGAAACTTTGGTAAAACCAGTCCTTATTGCACAAACAATTTATCATATGACAATCTTCCCTGAGCTCAAATGTCTAATCAAGAGAATTGACCGTATGAGAAGAAGTTTTCTCTGGAGACAAGGTTTATGGTGGATACTCTTTAGTCAATTGGCCAACATCATGTCATCCGAAGAACAAGGATAGGCTTGGCATTCTCGAGCTTGAGCGTTTTGCGCAAGCCCTACGGCTTCGTTGGCTTTGGTTCCGATGGAGACACAAAGAGAGACCATGGAACAAGGTAGAGCTTCCTTGTGATAGCAAAGATAGAGACCTGTTCGCAGCATCAACAGTGGTCTCTAATGGCGACGGTAGGACGACCTATTTTTGGACATCATCATGGGAAAATGGAAGAGAACCAATGACAATCGCTCCTACCCTTTTCAAGAAGGCAAAACGAAAGAGGCCGACAATAGATAAGGCCTTTTTTTTGAATAACCAACAGATAAGGCCATACAAAATAATAAATGGATAGCACATATTTTGCCGATATCATTGCCAGAGGAAATTTATGAGTATGTAGCTCTATGAGAAGAGGTTCAAAACATTTAGATCGACACCAACACGGAAGACACAATAGTCTGGAGATGGACAGCGGATGGAGAGTATACCTCAAAAAGTGCTTACAATATTCAGTTTGAAGGCTCCTTTAGCAAATTAAGGATCAATCCTATTTGGAAAGCCAAAGCAGGGCCAAAATGTATGTTTTCGCATGGACTTTGCTGCATAAGAAAATTCTCACGGCCAACAATCTTATGAAAAGGAACTGGCAACATGATCCCTTTTGTAAACCGTGTGAAAATGGTCTAGAAACGCTTACACACCTATGCAAAGATTGCACCTTCACCGTACAAGTTTGGTCTTGCTTGAAAACCTAGTACGGCCTCTCCGTGTTAGATACAGTGGCACCTGGGTGGATCGGTTCATAAAATCTTGGCGAAGATGCGGGGAAAGATTGACAAAACAAACAAGAGGAAATTTGACGGTCTTTTAATCTATTTACGGTGGAACATATGGAAGTAAAGGAATCGTAGAACTTTTCATGACAAAGGACTCCAACCAAGAGAAGTTGCTGGATTATGCAAGGAAGATTTCGACCAATACCAATGGACCCAAAATTCAAATGGGTAGTGTCCTTTCTTTGTTTTTGGATTCGAGCTATGTAAAGTGGTTTTTTATTATAGGCAGTAGAGTAGTCCTAGTTGAAGTGGCAGTGGTAGTAGCTATGTTGTAAACTCTTTCTGGTTTTTTCTTTTTCTACCATCTAATAATCCTTTTGAAAAAAAAAAACGGAAGCTAGTTATAGGTGAATGCAAACGATAACTGCCACAATGAAGAGATGTGATCTAAGTGAGTGCATCACAGTATAATTAACTGAGGGGCACAAATTAATCATATCAAAATAGCATATTGGTTTTCCAATAAAACCTCTTAAGAAAACTGAAAATCAAAGTGACATGTGGCTAGGCCCCTAGGGGTTGGGTTATCGCACTGCATTCTTTCTATCTCGAGAGGGGCCTTCTTGGATTGGTTGTATTTTTTTTTTTATGTCAACGTGATAGTAGATTCCCCCATCCGCATGGGTACTTGGACAAAGAAACAAAAATGCAGCCTAACTTATTGATTGGTAGAGAGAAAAGGTCACTGGATACAGTGATACAAGACAGACAGACACACACACACCAAAAAGAAACCGATTGATCGAACATGGCCAAGAGAAGAATTATACAAATGGGACTGAAGTTGGCCAAGAGAAAGAAGAAGTATACAAATGGGAAGGCGATATTGAGACAGACCCTACGCCATTCTCAAAAGGGCGTTTCACAACATGTGCGAGACACTAGCTAGCACCGAAAAATAAACCATCGTATGCGTTAGCTAGGCCATATTAAGAGTACTATGTATGCTTGCGTTAGCTAGGCCATATTAGGGGAGTATACTATGTATGCTATGCTGTTGTCAGGCTCTCGATAGCGACGTAACCTGACATCAATTAACATTTAACAATCAGTCCTTTGGTATGGGCCTCTGCCAACTTCTAGCCCCTTTTGTAATTAAACAACCCAACATGTTTATAAAGAAAATACAATTTTAAATGTTAGTAACTCTTCTTATATTTGAATACTTCGACTTAGCAGCAGTTTATAATTGTATCTTTTTTTTTTTTTTTTTTTTTTTTTGAGAGGACGGAGCTGTCCTCTATAACATACGTGGTACTCCCTCCGTCCCATGGAGTTCGTCGTTTTTAACTTTTTGAACTTCATGTTTGATCATCCGTCTTATTCAAAATATTTATGCAAATCATAAAATAAATTAATCAATATTCAAGTATCTTCATTGATAAAATAAGTCGTACCAAAATAAATTATATTTGTGCAAAAAATTTAAATAAGACGAAACATTGAATAAGATGGCACGGAATCCAGGGTGACAAACTCAGTGGGACGGAGGGAGTATACTACTATTAGATCTCACATCACCTCATCTCATACTGCATACTGAATACTGAATAGTGAATTTATATATGTATATGCATGTATCACCTCGCATACTAATAAGACTATATATATAGCATCAAATTTGCCGTCATTGCCACAAGCTTACATTCTATTGAACTTCATATATAGCTAGCTAGCATGGGTTCAAGATATGTTGCATTTTATTAGGCCGCGCTAGCTCAATGCTCATGTTCAAGAAATATGTTGCAACTCAAGGCAAGCATAGCATAGGGCAGAAAGAGTGCTTTGTCAACTCAGACAATCACCGAGGGTCCAGGTCCAGCTAGGCACTGGTCACACAAGCATGCCATGGGGGGCATCTGAAATGGTCTCGTATTATGATGCTGTGTTGCAGCGTGCGTGCGTGCATGGACATGGCGGGAGCCGCCTGGGCTTAGGGTCTCGTCCTCTCCTCGGTCCTTCTCATCTCAAGCTGCACTGTCGTGCATGTCACTGCCAGTCCGCGGCGCGACAATCTATCATCCGTGTGAATGGAGTGTGAGTGTGAGTGTGAGCTGCCCTGCCCAAAAATGCTCTGACGCGTATGCGTGCAGGCTTGCTTGCAACTGCGTGGGGAACCAAGCAAGGATCTTAGCAATGGCGACGGGACAATCACCGAGGGTCCAGGTCCAGCTCGGAGGGGCAGCGGCGGAGCCAGCCATGGCGGGGCATGCTGGACGACGACGACCGGCGACTATGATGCTGTGTTGCAGCGTCGTGCGTGCATGGACATGGCGGAGCCGCCTGGGCTTAGGGTCTCGTCCTCCGCCATGGTCCCGCTTCATCTCAAGCTGCACTGTCGTGCATGTCACGGCCAGTCCGCGGCGCGACCGTCTATCATCAGCGTGTGAGCGTCGTCGTCTCCTAGCTGCTGAGATCCGTCATGTCTTTTTATCTGCCCTCGCCTTGTTTTTTTTTTTTTTTTTTTTATGCGTGCAGGCTTGCTTGCTTTTGCGTGGGGAACCAACAAAGATCTTAGCAATGGCGACGGGACGCCGGCCGGGCCGGGACCCGGCCCGGAGCCGGAGGGGCAGCGGCGGAGCCAGCCGGAGGGACGACGACGACCGGCGACTAAGCCGTGGGGAACGACTGCGTCGTGGCCACATCGGTCGGCCGGCCAACTCATAGCGTCCGACAGCGAGATAGCAGTGCACGGCCATGGATTATCCGAGGGCGTTCCGGCTCCCGTCTGCGCATGCACGGAGCCGGTCATGGGATGGTGACCGTGGTCATGGCCATGGCGTCGTCGTCTCCTAGCTGCTCTGATCCGTCATGTCTTTTTATCTAGCCCTCGTCTCGTTGCCAACCAGGCGTCCAGTCCAGGTGGCAGGAATATAGGCCAAAAAATAAACCGGGGCCTGGCGGGCCCCGACCGGCCCACTTCTTTTGATCGATCGCAATCATATCGTCCATCATAAACTCTGCATTTAAGCCCGTGTCTGAACAGGATCGATCGGAGGGCGTTCCGGCTGTTTTGGGCGCATGCCACGCTCTGGGACTGGGACCATGACATGGATGGGTGTTGAAAAGGATAGTATGGAGTAGCACTACCCTAGACAAAAGTCCCTTTTTTCTAGGCTCACTAGAAAAGGTTTACAGTATGGTATGGATATTGGAGAGAGAGGTACCCTTTTTGAACCATACTTTGTGTTTTACAAAAAGCATGTCTTTTTTAATCTTAATTGACTAGAGGGTGGGGCCTGTTGGGCTGCCTAAGCCTATTTTAATCACCTAGACAATGACTTGGAGTCAGGACATGCCATGTGGTTCTAAAATTTCAGTTTCAAATCGAACAAGTTTTTAGATAGAAGGATTAACTTAATAATAGTTGGACTGATCAATTCCTTTGTCCATTGAAATAAACTCTAACAACAAAGTATGGACATACCTAAAAACCCTTTATATATGCACATGACCACTGGGTTATGTTTATGCAATTTCATTGCCTAGTTAGACACTGACTTGGCTTCGGGAAATGCCATATGGATCAGAGAGAATGAGTTTGGAAAATGGCATATGTCTCTATTCAAGTTTGTTATAAAACTACATTTTGTAATTAATCCAATGATTCTTATCGGTATCATAATGAGTCGTGTTCTTTTATAGATCTTCTAGTCAAAATTTAAATTGATTCACTTCTCGGGAAGTGAGAATATTGTATTCTTTTAGGATGGAGGGGGCGGAGGCCCCCAGGGAGTATTCAATTTAACTTGATTATGTATTTGGGTTAGTGAAGTATGAGGAGGCTCTCAGCAGAGATTACTGAGTTTATGGAGATATATTAACTTGGGCATCTATAAACAAATAATATCATAAATCAAAATATGTATATGCATGTGAGTCCTCTAAAAGATCTAATGGGAAATTTACAGACACCATATCATATTTTGTGTTTTTTTTACCGTGTATGTATAATTAGAAAACTAGTAATATTACATTTGTTTATTTTAGTACTCCCTCCGTACTCATAAAACTTTACGTTTTGGAAAAGGTTTAAGTTAAACAATGGAAATATAAATCATCAATAACTTTTAAATTGTTGAGTTTGCAAATGTGAAAACTATATGAATACATTTGTCTTGAAAAATACTTTTATAATAGTATAAATATATCATTTTCTTCATAAATATTTTTAGAATAACAAGAGGTCACAGTTATGTTTAGGAGACGTGTCGTTGTCCTAAACGTCATGTTTTATGAGTATGAAGGAGTACGTGTATTACGATTTCAAAACGTCAATTCATATATCTTGACGTCAATTCATATATCTTGTCCAATATAAATAATTAGTCAAATCAAATGCACTCCATCTATCCTATATTACATGACATAAAGCTATATAGCGAGAAAATAGAAATGTGTATTGGAAAGTGAGAATGTAAAGTATTTGACAACAAATTTTGAATTTTAGGGGTTGTTTGGTTCCTAGCCACAACTTGCACAACTAACTTTAGGCAAGTGTAACAAAGAAATTGGTGGCCATACTTTGGCTTGGATAAAGGAATCTTGACACACTTTTCTACCCTATGACATATGGTGCCTTAAAAAACTTGCCTAACATGAAGCGTGGTAAAGTGTGGCTAACCAAACACCACACGTTGTCTATTTTGGTATTGAGGGAGTATGTTTATATGATACATAAAAAGATATATTAAGATATACCCATATTTCGATATTTGTCTGACGGAACATTATTTTTTAGCATTGGATAAGCATTGTTGGTGGTCAAAGTAGAGCATTTCCAAACCCTAAATTGTATATTCCTACGATACCAAGCAAAAATCAAACGACATATAATAGTGATGGTGCTACAAGCAGGTACAGAAAGTTTGGCACATCTAGGTTGTCGTCACACACACACACTGACACTGCAGCTGAAGAAGAAAAAGCAGGGAAAAGGGTAGGTAGGTGAAGGTGGCAATTCTTGTGGGCAGTGCTAGCTGAGGTCCACCATAACTCCCCTAATAATCAAGGCCTCCTCATCCTCCTGCTCTTCCTCCGCGCGTCCCCATTGCACCAGCAGCAGCACAGCTAGCGCCGGCCGGGACCGGGACAGCTCCCCCTTGGAACCAGCCGTGCCTCGTGGGGGGCCGGTCTTCAATTCCTTGGTCGTCCTCCTCCTGTGCCCATTCAACTCGCCGGCCGGCCCACCATGCATTCCTAGCTGCTTTCTTGCTTGCAGCTACACCTCTCCTCCTCCTCCTCCATATATACATACCTGCCCTTCTACCTTCATCTCCTCTCCTCCCTTCTCCTCATCTCATACCCCAAAAAGCTGATGAGATGTGAGGCACGAAGATGCAAGAGAGAGTGAGGGACGGCAGGAGGCCGGTGGTAGAATCATCAAGATATAGCTAGAGATATACATATCATAGTCCACTCGATCCATAGAGGCGTAGATAGATCAGGGGGAGCCTTTTCGTGTTTGAGGGAATGTTGTCTGGCTCGGGGCGCCGCCGCTCCGCTCCTTCCTTCTCTGGTCGTCTCTCTTCTTCTCCTGGCCTTATTAGTTTCCTCCATCGATCTCCATCTCCGCCATCGCTCTCTTCTTGATTCTTGATTCTTGAGACCAAGAGGAGGAGATGAGTGGTGTAGATCTCGGACCAGGCTTCATTCCCCCAAAAGGAAGGGCTCCCCATGATCTTAATTCTTGATCTGCGCTCGCCTCCACCTCCGGCCATGCCTCCATCAGATGAGCTCCATCTATTTGTTCTTGTTGGGGGTATGTACATGCAAATCTGAACCGGGTAAGCTAATTACGCCGTTTACTTTTGCTTTGTTTTTCATCGTTCCCTCATTTGCAGTTTCTGTTTCTTGAGCGTATATGATATGGGGACTGGGCAGATAGATACACAGATCTTGTGGGCGTGGATGACATGGTGAACATGACTGAAGAGAGGAGAGAGTGGCTCATCCTGCATGAGAGATGCAGATTGGTGTAATGATGGGTGGGCATGACTGCATGAAGAGGACCAGTGGGCATGACTGCAGCTGCACACATACCCATGCTCATGTATGGATGGTAGTGGGGATCTTTCTGATTCTTCTTCTTTCCCTTGCAATAATTACCCTGTGATGAGCTGACTGATGAAACAACAAGAGGGTACATGTGTGCGAGCTCTAGAGAAAAAAAGTTGTCATCATTAAAGGCCATGCATCTCGATCTGCTCCCTCTCATCCCATTCCCATTCATGCAAATCCTTCTGATTCAGAATAATCCGATGGTTAGTTGGAGAGGTGTATCTTTATATCCTGCATGTCTAATTTCAATCGTTATAAATTTGCTTGAGTTCTTATTATTACCTCTTCCTCCCTCGTTTTTGCTTGCTGCAAAACAATGTTCTGAGATACTTTATACCCAACTCTGTTGAAGCTTTTTTTTTTTTTTTTGGAATCTGATTGAAACTTTTATTTACTGTCATTATTGTGTGTGCATAATCTAATTAAAACTGCTCTGTATACACATTACCATGTGTTCTCTAGTTTAGATATGTATGGCTTTAGCTTATACATGATGAATAAGAGCACAGGTTTCCTTATATTTATTCCTAGTTTAGCAACCAGATTCTAAATTATTTATGTTCTCTCTCCCTAGAGTGTAGATCAATGAAATATTCAGTCTCAAATAACCATCACATTAAACCATTGCCATATGCATGAAAGAAATCAATGGCATGTCGTATAATTGTTGCTACATGTAGATCTTGCGCAGCAGAAGGAATCAAATAACACTGTGCACTGTTCAAGTAGGTTTTGTATTGCTCCTTGGTCTCCAAATGTACCAATAATTGGTCCTACTCCTACATATATAGGTTTCAGTTTATAGGAATGGTGGCATGTACATTTTTTATTCTTGATGCATTTAATTTGGGAGAACCAATGAATTTAATAAGTTCAAGAGGGATGTGTAGAGGAAATTGCTTATATATGCTTTGTTTGCTCTGCTTTCTTGACAAAATAATGAATTTTTTTCTTGATACTATGGTTGGCAACTTGGCATTGGCACTGTTACAACGTACATACTGCTAGCAGCCAGTACTAGTAATACTGTGCTCTTTGCTCTGTGAATATGTAAAGCTCAATCTACAGGAGAGATTGTCATGAATGATTATTTGTATATTCATTATGAAACAATAATAAACACTATCAAACTGTTAAGTGTTGACACGTTACTCTAGTATGTAATAGCTAGAGATGCTTGCAGATCTTGTCCATTTCTTGGGAACATGAATGCAGTATAGTATAAGTGAAGCTTGATTCCTTTATAATCTTGTAGTGTTGGTATACAATAGGCTACAGTCTACACTACCATGTCTCAGAACCTAGAAGATATATATTAGGATATATATACATGTATAAGTTAGATTAGTATATTGTTTAGGCCTTGACACCGATCGATGCATTGATTTTGGTGTAATCTTGTTGCTATATTGAATAACCCACTATTAGCTCTGACGACCTGCTTGCTGTTTCAACCTAGCTAGCCTTGCCTGAAAATTCTAGCTAGCTTCCCCATACGGGTGTGCGTGCTGTACTACCATGCTTATTATTTTTTTGTGTCGAGACGCTTTACACCTTTGGAGACGACTTGGCAATATTTTAGCGCGTGCTGGAGCTAGAAGAATGGTGTTTCCAATGCTTCCAAATCCCTAAAGATTCTCTTGCTATGCACACATTGTCTTGGCATAGCGTTTCATCACATTTTGCATTTTTGTCAATCTCGTTGCTGGCCTCATTATTTTCCCAGAAAACATGCACGTGTGGGTTTATCTTAAACTCTAGAGCTCCTCCTTTATCTTATTCAGGTTTAGAAAAATTAGGAACAGTGAGGATCTAGAAATGTACAAAAGAGGGTGATCAAATCATAAACACTAGAGCTCCTCCTTTATCTTATTCATGTTTAGAAAAATTAGGAGGAGCTCCACTGCTAGATTGTCTCCTTGTGAGGTCAAAAGAATTGATTTTCTTCAACATTTGTTAGTGCTGGGTACTGATTTTTTGTTGCCAGGATTATTAGTGCTCCATGCTAATTTCTTAATTATAGTAATTAACTAAGTGGTTAACAATTGACCCCTTTTTATAGGAGCCATGCCTATTAAGTATAGGCACATGCATGGTTCATTTCTAAGTCTATGTTTATGCTCCCTTTGTCCTGTAGTACATCGTATTTTAGCATTCAAAACTGAATGCTATATATAATAGTCAAATTTAAGGGATTCTAGAAGACACAAGCCAATTTTGCATTAAATATTATCATTTATCAACCAATGACAGTTAAGAATGTTGATGGCAACGTCTAGTTAGGAAATAAAGTGAGGGCACACATTTTTTTTTTTGGGTTCGGTCTTAAAAATAATTTGTCCTAACTTTTTATAGAATACACTATATTACAGAACAAAATGAGTATGTCTTAAAAAATCTATAATTTCAAATTTTTGGGATTGGGGAAGATATGATAATAAGGACCTTATTAGGATAAATTGTTTTGGCTCCATGTACGTATATATACTCCAAGAGTGTCGTTTTTATTCAATCCTTCTTTGTAAAAATATCATTTATTTATTTTATTATGATTTATTTTGTATTTTATTATATATTATTTTGTCATTAGATATACTTTAATAATGATTTATTTATTTTGTACTTTGCACAAGGTTTTAAATAAGATGAGCGGTCAAACATGATTTCTAGAAGTTTAAAACGTTGTTCTTTTTAGGGCATTTTTTTTGAAACTTAACCGGGGGGGGAGGTTCCCCACCTTTTTCATTCAAAACACTCATGCCCAAAAAAGTATGGCGTGCAAATATAAATATATTTTATGACAATTTAGTAGAATCATCCAGGGAGATAGTACTCACTTATAATCAGGAGTGTACTCTTGTAGTTCCTCACCGAGAAGAATTCTTGAAGTAGTTGACAATTTGCCATAAGAACGCAGGAAGCATGAGATAACATATTCATATTCATTCGGTCTTCCTCCTTCACAACCAATGCAAGCAGTAGCGGCCAAATTAAATACTTATTTTGGTAATAAACTTATGTAGAGGTATAAGTGATACTGTTTTTAATAAGGCTAGTTAAAGTTAAAAATACGCAGGATTTGAACCTCTACCTCCTCATCGACCTCCTCATGCATGCCTCTTCTAACACTTCACCACGATATGACTTATGTCTAGATTCCCTCTAGTCTGCCGGATATTTTAGAAAACCCGAGTGTGAATTATGTGTTTGAGGCTCTAAACCGAGTGGCCTCAAAGACATAATTCACACTCGGTTTTCTATAATATCCGGCCGCAAGAAGTGGGAATCTAGACACAAATCATAATGGGTGAAGTGTTAGAAAAGGCATGCGTGAAGGGGGGGTCGCGGGTTCAAATCTAGCCTTCTGCGTGGCCGCGATTTTTTCGTGAAAAATAAAAATGCCACAACGTTTCCATTTGTAATCATCTTGTCATATAAAAGTATGTCTGAATTTTTCGATTTTGAAATTTAAGTTCTCGTAACGCCCTCGGATGGAGAAACTATCAAAACGAAAGTTGTAGATCTCGAAAAGTTAAAACTGTAATTCACAACTTCTTCGTTTGAAATTATCTTGTGGGCCATATATATGAGGCAAACAGAGATTACCAATGGCCGACGGGCCCTAGATAACCTCGGATGGAGGAAAACTCCTTAAAGCAAAATTGTAGATCTCGAAAAGTTATGAAGCTTTTGTAGTTAGCGGCTTTTTGATTTGAGTTTGTTTAGGGCCTTAAAAGCAATTTAAACTTGGTTCGAGCTCAAACACGGAATTTACACTCGGGTTTTCTATAATACTTAGACAAGAATCTAGACACAAGGTCGCGGATTCAAATCCGGCCTTGGAGACAGTACTATATTCTAGTGCTACACATGTACGTACGGAGCAGTGGTACATGCATCTGCACGTCCGGCCACGTTCATAGAACTAGTCAGTGACGTGACGACGAGGTGGAGTGGAGTGGAGTGGAGTGAACACTGTGACACTGGCAGGGCAGGTAGCAGGGGAAGCCATGCCGTGCGGTACACGAGCAACAGAGGAGACTTGAGCTGCATCCATCCGCCGTTCCACACAGACAGAGAGCCCCTTTTACACGCATCCGTGTACTCTAATGTACCTGAGACACGCATGGCACTGGTACTACCGTATCGATTGATGCGTGCACTGTACTCGTCGTCGTGGTGCATGAGCCGAGTAGTGAGACGGTGACCAGTGACCAGACCACACGGGCAGGGCCAGACGGCCAGGGCAGGTAGCTGCAGGCCAGCCGTTCGAGGGCCTGAAGCTCTACTCGCTCCACAGTTACTACTACGTACTGCTAGCTGCGGTAGTAGTTTCTTTCTCTTGACGTGAGGTCTCATGCAGATGCCGCGGTGTAAGATTCAGAAAAAGGCCAGCAAAACTAGTAGTACTTGTACTGGCTAGCAGTGGAGAGGTGTGGTGTGGCAGCTTCCATATCGATGCATCGTGATTCGTTCGTTCGAATCTGCTGCCGCTGCCGCCCGCCCGGATTCGCGTGTTGGCCGGTGTGCAGTGTAATGCAGCAATGGCGGGTTAGGTTCAGTGTTAACAAGCTAGAGGATGATCATCAGGTGGCTCTGCAAGTGCATTCTGTGTCAAGTGTCAATGCTTTGCATGTACTCGTAATAAGCATCTTAAAAACGGTAAGATCGACCATGTTCGTGCTTGTGTTTGTGCGTTAAGCTCTTGCATGGGCAATGATCATCAGGTGGCTCTGCAGGTTGAGAGAATTTTTTTTTTTGAGCATTTAAAAAAAAAAAACATAAACTGATGGCATGGCAGGCATCTCGTTGCCACATTGAGAAACTGAAACAGAATCTGATCCAGTGCCGAGCCAACGGGCCAAACAAACTCGAAGACCAAAACGCCCCATCGGGCCGCAAAACTTAACTTAGGCCAACGGGTTCGGCGCTATTTTTTTTCCAGAACAAGATTGAATTGGGGGTCAATTGCATCTTCTCGGGGCGACATGTGTGGGCCGTTGTCCTCATGGGCCCGGCCCACTGATCGGCCCAACGCATGGCACTGCCTCTCCCTCAATGCATTCTTTTCTGGACCTCCTGCTGCTGTTCTTGCTTCAGTTCATCCACACTCGTTCCCTGGGTAATTCAGCCTTCATGCCCACTGGCCGTTATGCAAGGCAATACATAACACAACATTAACATGGGTTCAGAATTGTTTCATTTCTGCAGGCATCCTCATGTCTTGTGCATGCCTTCATTTGGTGATCCCATCCAACCAACCAACCAAGACAGCTCCCAAAACTAATAAGAGACCAAGAACAATCTGCCATGCCTTTTCTAGAACCTTCATAACGAACGAACGAATAACTCGACAGGAATCGCACACTGCTGTAATAGCACTGCAATGGACTCCTCCCATCACACTGATGCGCTAGCGGTGACTGGACATGACAGCTGAGATGACACTTTAAGCTTCACTTTGGTTGGGAACAGGGACTGGTCCTTCCACTGAGTTCTGATTTCTGAAACCTTTGATCACCCACAGTAGTGAACCTAGCTGCTCGAACCAATAATGATCCAATCCGCCTTTAATCATGCATGTATTTGCCCACCAGATGAACAGGACAGACATCTGACCCTAGCTGTCCGGCCGGACTC
Source organism: Hyparrhenia diplandra (assembly GCA_015847255.1). Lineage (NCBI taxonomy): Eukaryota > Viridiplantae > Streptophyta > Magnoliopsida > Poales > Poaceae > Hyparrhenia > Hyparrhenia diplandra. The sequence goes on along the minus strand of JADLZK010009564.1, from coordinate 156,636 downwards.
CTATATTCCTATCCACCGGAGGATCGAAAAGAGAGAGAGAGACGTCGTCAAAGTCTGAGACCTTTTTCTCTCCATTATTCTCACCATCCATCAGATCATATCTGGCCTCCGTCCATGATTGGAGACTCGTCGTTTTCGTCCGACAGTCATGTATCTCACCCAATATCTCATGATGCAGATTTTGCTTACATTGCAGCCCCTGGCTAGTAGTGTGTTTGTGTCCCTTCCCTAGCCACCTACTGAAAGTCTGAAAGCAAGATGGATGGCTGGGAGGCTCTCGACCTGCACGTACGATCGAGCTCCGTGGATGCTGCCGGGCCACCATTGGCGAGTTAGTGCAGTGCACTGCAGGGCAAAGGAGCGAGGACGTGAGCCGACGGCAGCGACGGCGACGGCGAGGGCGTGGTGGGCAGTGGGCACTGGCTGGGTCCTGTTCCAGTCCATGCTTAGTCATGGTCGCGACCCTGCTTCATTCGTCATTCGTCCTTTTTTGTCACCGATCGGTCGAATTCTTGGATCGGATCTGTTTCCAGCATTTTTTGTTCACCGTATCGCCCAGGATTTTTGCTGTCACTGTGTGACTTCTGGAGTAGAAACCTCGGTCAAGTTCAGAAAGAACCAACACAAAGGAGATGATTCACTTCGATAACTTCAGCATGTAGGCAACAACACAATAGCAAGACCCTGTTTGTTCAGCAATATGTATCCGCCCAACTAGTACCGTACACTCTGCTGCGCATCTTCTTCCTGATGTGACAAAAATAGTACCGTAACTATGTACCCGAGAAATTTCGAACGGAATGGGATGGACGTTGGCAAATTCCGTGCACATGACATACATACATACACACGCTCACTCTTGGTGAGTGCTCGCCTTTCCAGTGCACTATACTACAGCTCACAAGTCCCCATCTGGAAGGGAATAGGAATACCTTCTGTTGTGAAACATTTTTCAGGGGCCCCTTCCTCGGTCTCGGACTTTACTATAATAATGGAGGGCTACACTGAGCTAGCTTGGGCTTGGACGACGTTTGACCACCATCCACCAACCAAGCAGCATATAGCTACCTCACGTTGCTTTGCTTTGGCCGATGGAATTATTGGAAGGCAAAGCAAAAGGCAAAGCACTTGTGTGTGAGTGAGTGTGAACCCCACAACCCTACACTTTGCCCGGCAGTGGAGTCTAGGAATCGTTTTGTTTCCTCCTTCATGGTACTCCACTACTCTAGTGCACTCCCAGGAGTTTCTTCAGTCACATGGAATTTATTTATTTATTGATTTGTCGGTCAACGTGGCTGATCCGAAATTATATATTGCGCATAGATTTGCTGGGATGACTTAGCGAAAACATTTTCTTTCATCTCTGTAGAGATATTTATTTGATCTTTGCTTTACTGAATTTTCTAGTGATGCAGTATAACTACCTCTATGGTTCTCTGGAATTATAATTTAATTATTAAGCACAAGGATTGTGGCTCGCCATGATGATTTTTTATATATAAAAACATGGCATCCTGCTTTTCTAAGAAGCGGTTGACTTATTAACCAACCGCCTTTATAGATGATACTATGCAGCACTGTTGCTTGCAAAACATCTCTGAAAATCCATTTCAAAAGGTGGTTGACACAATAAAACAAATCTTGAAAACTTATCTATATATTTTCAATCGTAGTTGACATAGAACAATCGTCCCTAAAATCATATATTTTTAGAGATGGTTCCTTATGCCAACTGTTCATAAAAGAAATGATGATTTCAACCACCCTTAAAAGTTAATTTTATACATATTGATATAAAAAGATAACGTTACGATTTCTACGATCCATGATTTGGTAAAAGTTTATCAACCTGTCTTTAAAATTGGTTTTGACCGTCACCTCTTTTCTATCTGAATTGAAAGGCAGGCTCAGACGCCATTTCTTTCAAAAAAAAAATCAAATTTGACCATCTCTAAAAATTGTCTGCTGTGTGCTAGTGAGAAGAGGAGAAATGAAGCTTGTTCACGTGTGGAGTGCCCGCACCAAACCCTACGACTAGCACAGTGATGAATTGTTCTCTTGTGTGCATGCAACACATTCCATTCTTGTCCCGTTTTTCTTTCTATAATAAAGACCGAGCTAGCAATAGCAGCTAGCAGATTCTTTTCAGTCTAAAGTTGACCGTGCCACTGAAACGGTGTGGTCGGTGAGTCACAGAACAGGTTCATGCTCACCCATCCATCCAAAGTGTGTTTAGTCCTGCAGAACATTCTTTCTACTGAGAATTAATTACTGTATGTTATTATCAAAAGTGAACATAATTGAACGTTTAGATATATATATAAAGTGCCTATTATGCCTCTCTACTGGCTCTACACGACCAAAAGCAAAAGGACCAAAGCTATGGAATTGTTTATAGACACGCACATTACACATACACTCCGTCCTAAAATAAACGTGGTGGTTTGACGAGTCATGGATGGATCTTTTCAATGATACTATATGGGCCATATAAATATTAATCCTATTTTAATATATAATTGGTTGGTCCCGCCGTTTATTTTAGGAAAGGGTGGTGGTTCACGCAGATGGATGGGGTTGGTTGGTCCCAAGCACCTAAAAATAAAGAAAAATCAAAGGTGCCAAAACATTTGTCTTGCATACTATACTTTGAGGACAATAATGCATTCACACAAACACCTCTCTGCCGTATTTTTTCGACCCTTTTGTGTGTCCTTGTTGTCCTTTCTTCCTCGTGTCAATCATGCCCGAGTTTCTTCTACAATTCCTTCAAAATCCGCACCTTTTATGTGTACCACCACTAGGCACTAGCAGACGTACGTCATGCGCTCGGCTTAAAAAAGAAAGAAGCAAAGAATGGGCTCTCTTGCTCTTCTAATTAGCTAGTTTCAGTTTGTTTATACCATCAATTATTGGCCTTCGTAGGACATCTTATATATGAAATCTCTCTCGTCTCTTTTTTTTATACGTGTCTCTCATTTCTCGATAACGTAAAACATACTTAAATTTTAACTAAACATGTAAAATAAAATATTAATGTTTATAATACTTAATTAGTATCATTAGATAAACCATTCAATCTATATTTATAGTTTTATTTTGCTAGATACAAATATACAATATTTTATAGAAACCTAGTATATTCATGACTAGCGACCAAAAAGACACTAATAGGGGCAAAAGATCAAGATCGAGTGTGCAACAAGTTATGCTTCGTTTCCATCGATCTTTTGCTGATATCCATATTATGCATTATCCGCTATCCCAAACATTAATTTATTTTATTTTATTTATGGCTGATTTAGATAGTTTTAATTACATGATCTACAAGATCAACATACATTAGGTCACCTTTAGAGAAGGCATGGAACACAAAATTTGATTTATTTTATACCTATTATAGGTATATTCAAATAAAGGAACTTCAAGATCACAACGACCACACCTCGAATCACGCGCGCTCCAGGTGGCCCCCTACCCCGTCCGGGACGCCTCCGCCGGCGTAGCAAAATCAAAAAGGTAGGTGGCCCCGATCCGCCATCGTGGGCCGTGTAGCCCGCACGCGCGTCGCGGCCGATCGATGACATCGGGGTCCTCATCCACCGTACGGCGGTACCGGCCGGCTACCGCCAGCTGTCTCGCCCAGCTCGTCGACGGTAGGTGGCCACCGCATATTTTGGCCGCCAAGTACGTACTCTACGTACGCGTACCAGGGCATTACAACGTAGTACTTTTATAGGTACGTAACGTGCCGACCGGGCCTAAAGGTTTTCGTCGTTGCATTGCATTGCATGGATATACGGCGGCATCGACGACTAGATGTTGTACATGGATCATTAATTTCTCGTTGAATCTTATCTTGTGAGATCATGTCCTTGTTTTTGAAAGATATACTCGTTATTAGGGCTTATGTGGTGTGCTGGTAGCCCCATTTGCATTCCTTGTTTGACTAATTGATCTCTGCACTTGCCCCACGTTTATCAAAATACACTCCATAGTTTTTTTTCTTTGCTTGTATACTTCGTACCTTACACTAAAATATTAGTACTAGTTATATATATATATATATATATATATATACTTAGTTAGCTTTGGAACTATTTGACTCCCTAGGAAACGATACTTATATTCTTTGAGGTGGGAGTATTATGAAAAACTTTTTTTTTTTTTTGAGATTATACAGTACAACGCTATATAAATATACTTAGTTAGCTTTGGAACTATTTGACTCCACTAGGAAACTTATATTCTTTGATATTCTTTTTTTTGACGCCAAACTACCCCTACGCGACGCCAAGCACCCTACTCGAAGGAAACCCTACCCCTATGAGCACCTTAAGAATTCTTGAAGTTCCGGTACCACCGCCTGCGCTATCGACGACGTCGCTTACCACTTAATGATAAGCGCGGAAAATACCAAAATAAATCCAGATAAAGTGTCGCACCGGGATTTGAACCCTTGGTGGAGCCCCCTAACCAATGGCCTTTACCATTGAGCCATGAGCCCCTTGGCAAAGACATTATGAAAAAACTCTAAAGTGAATATAATTGAAGTTCACATATATATAAAACTATGTAGTGTGCCTCTTGCGGTCAATTACCTCCCTACAACCTAGGACCAAAAAGATCCAATGCCATGGAGATGTTTTGGGCACACACAGACACAGGTGGTTCACAAGTGTTTCTAAAAAAAAAAAGTGGTTCACAAGTCATGAATAGGTGGTTGGTCCCGCAAAGACCAAATAAAGAAAACCCATATTTTTTTGCCTTCCTTGTGTCAATCATGGCCCACACCGACAGAGCTTCTTCTTTCTGCTTCCAGCATCCACAACTTTTTATATCTCTTCCTGACTGCCAAATTCACTGGCAAAAAACGTCATGATATTAATATTTAGAGAGAGATAAAGAAAGAAACTAACCTTCTAATCAGTCAGCCAGTTTCCAGTTTATATCATCAATTATTGGTAGACGCAGAACATAGAGAAGATCAAGATGGGATGTGGACGAGAACAAGACATGCTTCCCTCTCGAGCGGTCTTACGACACCAAGTTTTTCGGTAATGCTACTATTGGCACGTCTAACGACGTCCTAATAATCGGACGGGCGGCAAGGCCCGGCATCCAGCTCACCCGCTTTATCGCCGCGCGCCCAGCATCCCCTTACACGCCGTCGCGCGCAGGGCGTAGCGCCGCTGCTCCCTCCCATCACCCGGCCCAGTGCGTCTTTGGTGGTGCTCGTCGCGCCGGCGTCACGCCAGGAAGCGACTCTACCTCCTACGCTTTTCGCCCGTAGCGCTGAGGTGCTTCGCCGTGGTCGGGGAGCCCCGTGGCGCCACTCCCCTCCCGTCGCCCGGGGGCCGCTGCAGTGGTGCTTCGATCGTGGGAGAGATTAGTCGGGGATCTCCGGGGCCAAATCGTAGTCGGCCGAGCGTGGTGGCTTCGCGGCAGTCTGTCGCGGCGGCCGGCACCGGCCCGGCGTCGTCGAGGCGGACCTCGAGGCTGAAACGCGGCGGAGCTCCTCCCGCTGACCTAGCGGAAGATCGCGAGGTGTTCCCGAGGGTGGATGGCTGGCGGGAGCCGGCGGCCTACGGTCGGCGGCGTCCTCGGCCGCATGGCGCGCCTATGCGGCGTAGCGAGCTGCGTCGCGTCTTGGCGGTTTCGAGCCAGTCTGCCTCGGCCTTGGCGAGGCTTCGGCGAGCTCGGCGAGCCGAACGCGACGGCGATATCTTGAGGCGACAGGTGCGGTGGCTGGCGTGAGTGAGGCCCGGTCGAGCGGCGCTGAGGGTAGCCTAGCGGCGAGCGGCGCCCTCGGCCGATGGTGTCATGCGCATCTCACGAGTGCTCCTCACGACGCGCACTTTATTGCGCGCGACTCTTCACGCCATGTGCGACCTCAGCGCACATTTGCCGCGCTCTTCACCGCCATGTCAGCCTCATCTCCTTCTACTTCTACTATAAGCTGCTGCTTGGTATGATGAATGTTGGAAGTTTATATTTTGAAATGTTTCAAAAATTTTAAAGGTATGTTTTCAAGGATTTCACAAGCATGTTGCAAATATGGGTTACATTATTGCACATGTTACAATGGTTATCTCATCTGGATGTTGTAATAGTTGGCCTCCTATGTTTTCATCTTTTTTGTAGATACCACTTTCCGGATGATGGGTGGGCGTAGGTTGATGTTTACATTCTCACTATATAAGTTTTCTTGAAAATAGCTTGAGAATACTTGCCATAGTAGTCAACTAAAGTAAAATTAATCTTTGTGTACTTCCATCTTATGTTTGGCTATTTCATTAGAAAATTTCAGATGTAATAGTATTTGGAATTTGGAATTTTCAAATGCAACACAAAAATTCACACTAGAGGATTTTAGTTTGAGATGTTTGCCATCAGCGCACTCCTCGATTTTCTACATGTTTCATTACCCCTGATTTATTTTGTGTTAGGTCAATGAAATTGATAGATGTTGTGGCTCCTCTATTTTTTCATAACATTTATTTATTGAGCATGTTTTACGTTTCGTTGTCTTGTGATGTTTCAACATCATTATGTCAATAGCTTCAAACCGATATTGTGTACCCCACTTTTTGTGAAGGAGCTGTTTCTCTTGTGACGACATCCACTTTTTGTGAAAGAATTAGGTATGTTTCATTCTACATTTTTTATCCTCTTTTTTTTCCTCATTTTGCTGCGTCTTGGTTCTATTTTGCAAAGTTGCATTAGCTGTTTAAGATTGTTCTTTGTCCATCCTTTTTTTTAAAAGGCATGATGTTGTATATACATAATGGATTACATGGAGTCATGGGATGGAAAATGGGTGAAACCATCCATTCGACAAGTCGTGTTGCATCTCTTCCTTTTTTTTGTCTCTAAACAAGCTTTGCTTATATTTGTCCTGCAGCAAGCTTCATTCTCTCTCTTTTTTTTTTCATTGTGGCCGACGGGTACCACTACTGGGGAAGTGCAACTGTTTGCATGGCTCTTGCTTCTAGCGAAGCGCAATGGCATTGATCAAAAACTTCGAGGGAGAAAGTACGCGCAGGCTTTCCGCGAAAGAAGGCATGAGCAAGTGGATCCTATATAACTAACTTGTTGTTAGGATAGTTTTGAAAAATCTTTTGAAATCTTGTAAAAATTTGCAATGGATTTTCATAGTGTGTAACCGGGGAACGATGCTTTATACCGGCCTTTTTGGTACCACAATTTGCTACTCTTTTGAGATGTTAGCTATTTTTTATCCTTTTATTTATCATCAATGTTGCCTTTGGTAATACAGATATGTTGCAAGTACTCAAATCATATGTTGCAGTGCCGAAATCCCAAATTTACGACATTCTTCTTTGCTTTGTTTAAGCCTAGCTAGTGGCTTTCCTATGAGTTAACATGGCTGGATGTTGTTTTTTCGTGGATATTTGTGTGTTACTATGACTATATACGTATGTTTCAAATTGTGTGTGTTTTTAGGTGGTTTTCTTTGAGATTAAGGTTCACATGGTTTTCTGGGATTAGGGTTGTTGACCGACTTTGGATATTAGGGTTAATTGTTTCGAGATTAGGGTTCATGGCGTTTGCTGAGTTTAGGGTTCATGACGTTTTCGCGAGTTTTAGGGTTCCTATTGTTTTATTTGTGCACACATACCTCTTCCTTATTTAAATTTTAAGCCCCGCAGGCTGGCCTCGAAGTGAAGTTAGCGAGGCCGGAGGGCGGTAGGCCCTCGAGGCCAGCCCGGTAAATAATGATGCACACTTCACACAATTTTGCTGAGATTAGGGGCTCATTTTCTTTGAGATTAGGGTTCACACATTGTCTTTGAGATTAGGGTTCACACATTTTGCTGAGATTAGGGTTCACATTTTCTTTGAGATTATGGTTCACATATTTTCTTTGAGATTAGGGTTCATGCGTTTATCTTTGAGATTAGGGTTTACACATTTTAAGATTAGGGTTCGCCGTTTATGTGACATTAGGTTTCCATATTTTTTCTGAGAATAGGGTTCCCATGGTTTTGCTAAGATTAAAGAGGGTTCACACGTTTTTCTGAGAGATTAGGGTTCACACATTTTCTTTGAGATTAGGGTTCCTATTATTGTTTATTTGTGCACACATAAATTTTAGTGCAGCGAAATTTGGCTCAAAAAGAGAAGTTAGCGAGGCGGGTGGGGCCGAGTGGGCCCTCGAGGCCCGGCGGTGGCGATAATGTGCACACTTCACACAATTTTCTTTGAGATTAGGGTTCACATATTTTCGAGATTAGGGTTCACACATTGTCTTTGAGATTAGGGTTTCACACATTTTGTTAAGATTAGGGTTCACATTTTCTAGGATTAGGGTTCACATGGTTTGCTGGTGAGATTAGGATTGACCGTTTTCCTTTGAGATTAGGGTTCATGAGCGTTTCCTTTGAGTTTAGGGTTAATGCGTTCTACGCGAGTTTAGGGTTCCTATTATTGTTTTACTTGTACGCACATACATCTTCCTTATACTGGATTTGGCGCGTGAAACTGGCCTCGCGAGAAGTTAAGCGAGGCCCGAGAGGGGCGGTGGGCCCGCAGGCGGCGGTGTAAGTAATGTGCACACTTCACCTGCAATTTCTGCTGAGATTAGGGATTTCCACAGCATTTCTGCTGAGATTAGGGTTCACACATTTTGTTAAAGATTAGGGTTCACACATTTTACACTACTTGTAGAGATTAGGGTTCACATGGTTTTGCTTTTGAGAGTTAGGATTGACACGTTTTTGCAATGCATGGATTAGGGTTCCTGGCGTTTCGCGAGTTTAAGGTTAATGGCGTTTACTAAGTTTAGAGGTTCCTATTGTTTTACTTGTGCACACATACATCTTCCTTATACTAGATTTAGCCCAGCCCTTGAAGGCTCTGGCCTCGCGAGAGTTAAGCGAGGCCAAGAGGGCGGTAGGCCTCGAGCACCAGCGTGATAAACATATTGTGCACACTGCACGCTGATTTTCTGGCGAAGGATTAGGGTTCGCACATTTTGCTAAGATTAGGAGTCAGCACGTTTTCTTTGAGATTAGGGTTCACACATTTTGTTGAGATTAGGGTTCACACGTTTCTGGCTGAGATTAGAGGGGTTTCTGTACCAGCAAACACAGCGGATTAGGGTTCATGCGTTTATCTTTGAGATTAGGTTTCACATGTTTTTCGCGAGGAGATTAGGGTTTGTATGGTTTCTGCAACGAGATTAGGGTTCGCTACGTTTTTGCTAGAGATTAGAGGTTCACGCGCACGGTACTACTTGCGAGATTACAGGGTTCTACCGTACTGCGAGATATTAGGGTTCGTGGCGTTTGCTGAGTTTTAAGGGTTCAAATGGCAGCAGGTTGTGTGTCTGCCATTAGTGAGAGTGCTCCCATGTGGCATTTGCAACTACCAGTAGGTAGAGCACTTTCTCTGCGCCTTCACCGCTCTAGTTCCATTGGTAGCACCTCGAGGGATCACGAGTGTTTTTCGGTATTTGCAACTGCCATGCATTGACCGGGTTGTTTCTACCATCTACTTTTCTACGGGTTGTTGCATCTACCTTTTAGAAGGTTGTTGCATCTCTACTTTTCTACGAGGGTTGTTGTTGCATCTACGACGGCGGTTTGTTGCAACTAGCTCTGCAGGTAGATGTGATTATTGCAATAAGATTCGTTCACATGAGAGGGTTTCATTGCTCAAGTCCAATGTTTCAACTCCAACTGCCCGAGCTAGTGTTTCAATTAGTTTGTTGTCTTTTTGTTGTTGCATTAATATAAATTTATGGTGTCTCAACTACTCCAGCCTATCAGTTTGCACTTTAGCATACATTTTGTTCTTTTTAATAGTTTGCAATAATAAATTTATGGTGTCTCAACTTCTCCGGCCCTAGTGCATCTGTTGAGTGCTTTTTGTTGTTGCAAAATATACGTTCACGGTACTTGCACTCCGTTATGAAGGCAATTTGGATATAGGCTAGCAGGGGCCCTTCATAGAGCATTGTTGGGTTGATTGGTGTACAATGCTGCGTATTGGCGGCATGGATCTTCGCTTGATGCAGCTGCAATCACGACCTCGTACCACATGAACACCGGGTTTGGCCCAGTCCTTGTAGTGCGTCGGCAGAGGGCGTGCGTAATGTACGCGAGAACACCCTCAACATTTTAATGAAGCGCTTACTAGCGTGCTTACTCAGCGCTTACCGGCGTCGGCAGCTACAAGCCGATCCTAACTGCAGCGTCAGCAAAAGGCAATTTAACTTGGCGTGTATGCGAAATATTTGAGCACTCTTAAATAATATGATCTGCTTAACCCACCGGGATGTGGGCGATCCGTGGTGAGGTAGATTTCAGCCGAAAACCGGGGTGAGCCGGCAACCAGCAATGTGGTGTGCAGAGCCCTACCATCTAGCGCACCCGTAGTGGGCCGTGAGTGCCATTTTCTAGCGGCTCCACCAGCGGCGGGCTTCGCTAGAGTCGGGCCGGCGGCACACAATAGGCAGACACGGCGATGCAGGGGAGGGAGCAGGAGGCTCACGCGAGGAGGAAGGCGTGTGCAACGGGGGCGAGCACATGCGGGAGCAGCGAGGGAGTTCCATCCGCGTCGTGGATGCGCGCAGAAGCGCGGCGCTGCACCACGAGCCACAGTCCACCACCGGTTTCTCGCCGCACGCCTGCTCACGCCACGCGGCCGACTAGCGGCCGCCATGGCCAGCGTCGGCGCGCGTGGTCAGGAAGGACGCTGCGCCGCCCAGGCTGCGAACCAGGTGGCCCCTCCAGGCGCACACGGTCGCGGCCGGAGTCCCAAGCGCCGCCCCTGGGCATTTTCTCTCGCACGGAGCCCGGGCCGACGACGCCGGCCTGGCTTGTGTGCGCCACGCGCGGCCACGCGCGTCGCGGCTAACCACCACGGTCAGGCGACAGCGGACCGCCTCCGGAGATTCAAGGCCAGGCGTGGGTACGGACTGACGCCGTATCACCTCGCCGCACGCCTTCTCCGCCGCCGGCGTATGATCGATCGAGCCGGACCGGCGTCGATCCCCGTCGTCCCGTGAAGAAGAAGAGATTAGAAAACACGATTTAGTTTCACTCCTTACTTGGGTCAGATGTAAAACTGCCTTTGCAAGTTTAGTGGGGAGTGGGCCGGGCCGTAGTAGAGGTGGGAGCGTCCGATCGGAATTTTTCGGTGTTAGGACGTCCTATCGCTAGCTGAACCCTTTTTTTTTTTTTTCCGACACCAAGTTTGTACTACTCATGACGTATGTGTACCCCGCCATGTACTATCTCATATGTTTTACCACTCACCTTTTAAAAAAAACATATGGATTTTTTTTTTTTTTTAGAGATCTGACTAGTAGTTGTATACAAATAATTTTTATTGCAAAAAATACAACATCCACCAAGGAAAATACGTACTTGATCAAAAGTCAGACTGATTTCAGTTGGATTAAACACATAAAACATTATCAGCATATATACTTGACTCCAAAAGAAACACAAAAAGGACATTTTATTATATACGACGTCACCCCTATATGAGATTTACTTATACAAATTTGAAATTGTATGACGCAGCACTATTCTATAATTGTGTCTTTTTTTTAATGAGAATAAATAAAGTATATACTAAAAATGAATTAAATACATACTACTTGTTATGATTATATACAAATATTTTTTTTAAAAAGTTGACTGACTCATTGAAAACGAAATTGTGTTTTTTTGTATGTCCATTTTTATACGACGGGTGGGGAGTAGTTTTGTGTCGGTCAACGCATGCATGTGTGCAGGCAGAGGCAGCGCCGCAGCCGCAGCCCATCAACCACAAATCTCGCAGCTACGCCATGCATGCATGTCGTGGTGGCTGTTAGTTGGCGGAACTGCAACGTCACGCACCGGCTCCGCGTGCTTCGCGGGGTGGGCCGTCCGCCGTGCTGCCGGTGTCACCTGTGACCTCGTCGTCGTCCATCACCGGGTCCGGCGGCCGCCCGGCGGGCTGCTGGGTCGTCGCCGTTGGTACGTCGTAGGCTGGCTCGCCGTACACTCACGAGGGCCACGTACACGCACGTACGTACGTACGCAACGTGCCGGCGCCGTCTGCGCCACAAAGGTTTGTCGCCATTGGATGGATATACGGTCTGTGGGCCCCACCCGAATCCTCGTGGATCATCGTTGCGTGGCCTTGTGGATATACGGACTTCAACGACGCTCGCGCTCTGCACGCCTCAGATCGTGGGATGGGGGTGCATGGCCAGATGGGGCCTGCTGGCCGGCCGAGACGCCGCCTGTGCTAGAACCTTACACGTGCGCCGTGTACCCCGCACACACGTCGCGGCCGATGACATCACATCCACCGTACGTACGGTACCGGCCAGTGGCGTGTCGAGGTGTCGACGGTAGGTTGTACCTGACACAGGCGTATGTACACTCGCCAAGGCCGTATCGTATATACGGCGGTCGCGACTAGATGCGTGTACTGCACGTCATTATTAATTTCTCGTTGAATCTTACCATCTTTTTATCCTTAGTTGACAATGGGTAATCTTGGTCGGCCACCCCACCGTGAATGAAAATGAAAAAAATAAACTACCGGGTCACCGTCCACAGAGATTTTTTTTTTTTTACAGAAACCAAATATATTATATTAGTTAGTTAAAGCACCGATCTTACATAAAGGCCCTTGAAAAAGGAGCCAAATACAAAAGGACCTAAATCTAGATCACGGAGCACCACCCGGGGTTGGTAAGCCATAGGCTACTTGCCCGGCGTCGTCGGCCTTTATGGATCTTGATGGTCTTGAAGGGCCTCGCCGGCGAAGGCTTGTAGTGGTTGAAGGCTTTTGTCAAAAGAAGACTTCGTGGCCGACAAACAAGGATGTAGGTGATTGGCGTTCGGTGGGTGGGAGGAGTCGTCGTCCTCTCGATTGGGAGGCTGGCTCGCTACGGCGGTGTCGGAGAAGATCTTGCGAGGGACAAGCCCGATTGAAGAAGCGCTGCTTGGTGGGTGTTGGGCGGGCGGTTGGAGGAGTGGAGGACAGCGAGGTGGGAGAGGCATATCTCGATGGAGGAGGTGGGAGAAGGCGGGGATGAGGTCCACCTAGGAAATAGGGGAGCTACATTATTTGAACTCACCCTCGAAGGAATCGGCGGCGGCGTCGAGGTAGCGAGGAAAACCACCACCCGCGGCGGCGGCGGGTGGCGATGGCGGCGAGCTTCAAAGGGAGCGCCATATGGCCATACTACTAGGAGCAACACTACTACTATCTGAATCTCTTTGCTCTTGGGCGCCCCCCTCCCCGAGGCCGGGCGGTTGAGAGGAGGCGAAAACAAAGCGCCATACGGCCCATACTACTAGGAGCAACACTACTACTATCTAGATCTCTTGCTACTAGGCCGCCCCCCTCCCCGAGGCCGGGCGGTTGAGGGAGGCAAACTGGGAGCAGAGAGGAGGTGGGAAGGGAGAGAGCACAACTCTCTTTTGACAGAGACTACAAGTTGCCACAGAGAGTTTGATTTATTTCCCGTCACGTACCAATAAACGAAGACTCTGATATTTTTCACATAATTTGATCAATTTCTGTTGTATTCGTACCGTGGCTCCATCAATCTCTCACAACGATTTCACTGCCCGCACCAGACGATCACACAAGATTGTTGAGAAAATTATATATTTTTAATAACACGTAAATAAATGCGTAGCAGCATGCAGAATCAACAGCCCTCTTTTTTTTCTATGGGATTCTATTCCATGTCATACTCCGCTGTATCCAACGGATGCGACCGAGACAACAATACATGCCGCTTTCCTCTCTGGCATAAAAAAGTGAAACAAAAGATGCACAAGTTTTTTCTCGCCGTCTAGATCACTATCAGATTTTTAGAATTCAAACAAAAAGAATCACAACCGGTTTTGGTTTATTGGATTTTGAGATTGCAAAATCTTAAAATTCGAATAAAAAAATCACAACCAGTTTGGTTTATTAGATTTTGAGATTGCAAAATTAGTAAGTTAAAAGATCACTTCAGAATCCTAGACGGTTTTGATAAGATAGCGGGATTATGTGATTTTTCTTTTTTTGTTTGGATTATGAGATTCCAAAGGATTCAATCAGGCCATATATGTCCTAATTTTCAAAGATATATATAGTACATCTATTCTATACAATTTATTTCATTTATATATATAAATATATTTATGGGTGCACTTTCTATGCTCTAAGAGTAGTTACCCTCACCTTCAAAACCACATTGTGTATGTGTTCATACTTGTTTCTCAGTTTGAGTATGTTTATATACTCATACTAAAAAGATCTCAGATGTTACTACGTGAAAACTTTTCAATGGAAACCATATTTTTAATATATTATGAAAATGCCACTACTACTTATATACAATAAGTATATATCCATATACTCATGGGGCGATAAATTATGTATAAGGGGCGATTGAAAAGTTTCAACCCATATAAGTAAAATATTTAGCTTATTTGCTTGGATTTTTACACTAAAGACTAGACACTTATTTTTCAAAATTTATTCAATATTTAGCATTTAACCATCCATGTTTGTTCTTTTTCCAGGGTAGATTGACCCGCAGCCAGAGCCAAAAAAGAATATATATACATGAAGGTTTGCCTAAAAAGAAATTATAAATTTTATGATTGTAGTAAAGTCATGAAAAAATATGATAAAAGCTTTAATTATATATATAATGAAGAATATTAAATTATATATTACATAAAATAAATTTGGCGTGATGTTGGGGGGGGGCATGGCCAGCCGCCCCGGCTCCGCTCCGCATATACTCAATGTATGAATGCATATTTAACATACATACCACCAAGATGAATTACCGGTATGATCATATACTTAAACTTAAACACTTCGTTCGGTCATATACACCCTAAATCTAGAGATAACACATGGGAGTTACTACTCTTAGGGGAGTAGATTTTTTTTTTTTCCCCATATATTTATGTATCTAAATATATATATTACTCCACATACTCCTACATAGTATAGTAAAACGAAAATTGAATAAGAATTGAAACACGTAGAAACATATGGTAGTAGTAATGCTCGAGTTGTAATATTCAAAATAGAACGTATATCTCACATTACGAGGTCAACTAATGACAAAACTAAGTGTATAGATAATTACTATTACCATTTATATCACTAAAGGTTTACTGTACAAAATATTTTGATTAAAAATAATTTTTATTTGTATCATAAACATCAAAAAAAATTATTTATATTTGGTCAAACTTGAGGGAATATTTCGCTTTTATTTATATTTACAAGTTGTAGATTATTTAACTTCTCAAAATGCAAGATTTTATGTAATTATTTTGGAGCGGAGGGGAAAGAGTATGTAGCATGCATGTATAATAATGGGGATTGATTAGTTACTATTTTAGAAACTCTAAAACCAGAGAAATTAGAGGAGCGATTGATTGAGTTAGAAAAAATCAAAACCAGACATTAAAGGAGAGAAAACTTCGTGATGACAGTTAGGAGGGGGATTGATTAGTTACTTTAGAAAAATCAAAACTTGAGAAATTTAAGGAGTAAAAATCTTATAGTTTTATGACGCGATATTTTTGCAATCCGTTATTATATCCACACCAATTAAAGAAATTTTAAAAAAAAATCGTACGCAGCACAAAGAAAACAACCGGCTGCGCACGGCAGGGCGGTGCGCGGTGCTCGTGCCTCATATACGCGTCGCCTCCTTCCTCCCCACGACGCCTCCGGCCAGCACCACTCCCCCAGCCGCGCCGGGCACACTGCACGCCTTATCCTCCTCCCACGACACCCCAACCAGCCACCACCACTTGCCCGGTCACCATGCACCACCGAGCATCCTCGTCGTCACTCCCCGGACACCGCCGCCACACTCTGACGTGGTGGGAGAGATAGCCCGTCGTCGTCTTTCTTCTCTGGCCCGTGCATCGGCGTGCGACAACAAAAAAATCCATCCATATTTGGTTCATCGGCTGAAGAAACAGCACTCGGCGCCATCGCTGAGCGGGGGTTATCGGGGTCGGGTTCGTCGATACCCAAAATGCATGGCGGTGCGCGTGGTGAGTCCCGCTTCGGCAGCGGGGGCGAGCTGAAGGAGGAGGCTGCAAGATTCGTGGTACCTGTGGGACATCTGAAGCACCCACTGTTCGTGGCGCTGCTCAAGGCGGCGGAGGAAGAGTATGGCTTCGAGCAGAAGGGCGCCATCACCATCCCCTGCGGCGTCGATCACTTCCGCCGCGTCAAAGCATCATCACAACCAGCGTCACCACAACACTTCGGCGGAGGCGGATCAACCATGGTCACCACGGAGTAACCACTTCCATATCGCCGGCTGCTTCCGGCCTGATCGATCGGTCGGTCTCGGTGCAATCCGAATCCACCAGAGAAATTGAAAGTGAGACGACCAACCGATCGATCCTTGCTCGCTCGTCTCTACCAGCGACGATGGATGGATGAAGAATAATAATATATTTACTCCTGCTACTTAATTATCACAAGTTTTCTTCTTAGTTAGGATCGATTTAGAATTTTAGATGCAGGCTGCCTGGATCGATCGATGATCGAAGGATCATGCGGTTTATCCTGCTGCCTGTTATCGATCAGTTTTGCGTAATCACTGCAGGATTGGTCGTTTGGACATACGGATCGATCGGTTGATAATGGATGAAAGTTTTAAATAATATGATTGATGAACGATGA
The DNA here is from genome assembly GCA_015847255.1 of Hyparrhenia diplandra. Classification (NCBI taxonomy): domain Eukaryota; kingdom Viridiplantae; phylum Streptophyta; class Magnoliopsida; order Poales; family Poaceae; genus Hyparrhenia; species Hyparrhenia diplandra. Next base: position 139,932 of record JADLZK010009564.1, on the reverse strand, counting down.
AAACAAATTAAAGATAAAGAATGAAAATTAAACGGTGATGATGCATGCGTGTTTCAGTGCTCGTTAGACTTTATGCTCTGTCCTCCTCGCTCCTCCCTTCCCTTTCTTTCCTTGTTCTTTTCACTTTCTTGGTGTTCCTCTTTACTTCTCTTTTGTTGCTCTTTTAGCTTCTCTTTTTTGTGAATAATGCTACCTAGCTAGTACACCTGTTGTTGTTGCTACTGCTAGTAGGCATATGTTGTCATGTACAGTATCTTTCGGTATATAATTTCTCGGATTCTTCCTTCTGGCCCTCTTGTTTTTTTTTGAAGCACCACCACTTTGCCCGGTCGCCATGCACCACCGAGCATACTCGTCGTCCTCCCCTGACACCGCCGCCGCGACACTCTGACGTGGTGGGAGAGATAGCCTCGTCGTCTCTCTCTTCTCTCGGCCGCTTTGGCGGAGGCGGATCAGGTCACCATGGTCACCACAGTAGTAACCACTTCCACATCGCCGGCTGCTTCCGCGCCTGATGGATCGGTCGGTCTTGGTGCACTCCGATCCATCCACCACATGGATTGGATTGAAAGTGAGACGACCAACCGATCGATCCTTGCTCGCTCGTCTCTACCGGCGACGATAGATTGAAGAGACAATGGATTGAAGAATAATAATAATATTTACTCCTGCTACTTGATTATCTAGGATTTTCTTCTTAGTTAGGGTCGATTTAGAATTTTAGATGCAGGCTGCCTGGGATTGATCGATGATCGAAGGATCATGCTTGCCTTCTGCCTGTTATCGATCGAGTTACAGATCGATCGGTTGATGATAGATGATATGTTTTTGTAGTTTTAAATATCTTTCTCTCTATATGATTATGATGATGATAAAACAAATTAAAGATGAGAATGAAAATTAAAGGGTGATGATGCATGCGTGTTTCAGTGCTCGTTAGACTTTATGCTCTGTCCTCCTCGCTCCTCCCTTCCCTTTCTTTCCTTGTTCTTTCACTTTCTTGGTGTTCCTCTTTACTTCTCTTTTGTGAATGCTCTTTGCTTCTCTTTTTGTGAATAATGCTAGCCTAGCTAGTACCTGTTGTTGTTGCTACTGCTAGTAGGCATATGTTGTCATGTACAGTATCTTTCTGGTATATAATTTCTCGGATCCTTCCTGCTGCTACTATTCTCTTATTACGATTCGAAAGAGATTGGTGTCTCCTCTCAACTTCTTCATGAGGGATAAATTTGATCGATCCTGCTTCTGCTGTTATTCAGAGCAAACATCTGCTGTTATTCAGAGCAAACAAGGGAAAAAAGAAACGCAAGAGACGCCGGTGCCACAGCATATATGGTAGAAGAAAGCTCCTTTTCATTTCCCTTGTTTTGTCACATCTCCTCTATTCTCCTCCAATCAAGCATGCGTTTAGTGATGCATTAGCGCCGCCTAATCATTATTCTCTTGGACTTTCCGGACCGCTAGGCCACTACCACTACTTTTTTTTTTTTTTTGATAAATGGCTACTACCACTACAAGTATTAGTACTATGTAATCAGTGATAGCGCTTGCATGCTTTGTCGTCCAGGAGACAACTACTACCTACTAGTGGCATACAATGCAACACGACAATATTCTTGTCAAGATTATGGCGTCATATACTACACAATTTTTTATCATGCTATGGAAGAACATGTGTGCATAGAGACCTGACCTGGTACTGCAACCGTTCAGTCAGATTGTAGTGCCTAGAGAGGCCTGCATCTGCTGCATGGATGCCTTGGTCAGAGCTGTGTGTGTGAGAGAGAGTACTCCTAGGACATTCTAGTGTCAGAGAGACCTGCAGGAGCTCTGTCTGTGACGGTCAGGTATGTAGGGCGGCGCCGCATCAGAGTCAGAGATGAGAGAACAACAGAGAGGCAGGATTTCTATGCAGCCTAGCTGCAGAAAGCAATGGGCACACGCATCACATGTGGATTATCCGATCGATGAGCATTTTTTAGAGTCTCCTCCTCGTCCTCGGTAAACAAAACAGCAGCTGTGCCTCCTTGTCCCTAGTGTCCAGTGGAGTAGTTTTCCCGGTGAATCGCTCACGTTACAATGTTCGTTCTCTTCTCTCAGCGGATGAAAACGACGCCTCCTCCGGCCTCCATGTTGATGAACATGACAGAAAGGAACGAACGAAGCGAATGATCTGGACTGGTTTCTTCATGTTTTCGTCTCCCTACCCGTGTATAGAATATTGTAAAACAAGTTTTCACGTGTTGGGGGATAAAGGCGTGCAAAAAAAATGCAGTTCTAACTATCTATGATTACAAGTCAAATAAATTATCTAAAGTCTGACCAAAATTTGTTTATAAAAATGTAGTGGTACTTATGATACAATATAATATTTGTTAGATTTTTCATGGAATATTTTTTTTTAGCATACATATTCAGAATCGTAGGTGTTGGTACTACTTTCTAGACATCTCTGGATATTTCCCACTTAAGAAGAATATCTTCTCATGCAGATCAAGAAAAAATAAATAGTTTAACTCTGATCCAATTTAGAGTTACACTCCTTTCATCAGATGGAAGGAGTATTATGTTTACATTTGGTCCCTCCATTAGGATATCGATAATGTACACTTTTGACCAGTAATATACAACATCAACAATAACAACATAGCCTTTTGTCCTAAGCTAGTTGGGTAGGCTATTTCACTAATAACATATTAATACAAATATGTTACATGATAATAGCACTTTTCATAAATGAATTTATTAATAGTTAATATGTATAGTCATATTCTATAAGTTTTAGATATTGCTGGTCAAAGTTACAATTGTTTGACTTAAAGCATATTTCAGTAGACTTACATTTCTCATAGAAGGAAATAAAACTCCTTTATATTTCACTCAAAAATATAGCACTCCTTTATACTCCCTACATGCATGCTAAAAGATTCAGTATTCGATATAGGAAGAACTTTCTAGCCAGCTAGGACGGTGATAGCTCTCTCCAATTATTCAAGAAGATTATATAGATCGGTCCCTCCATGACTTCCCATCACTCGCTCTTGGTCGTCGAGTTTATCCTGCAGATAGGAGTAGGTGTGCTTGTGACGTGTATAAGGGTCTTCATGTTTTCCATGTTTCTATGCAGGAGTAATATATATGAAATAAAACATTATATACACGCCGATGTTCTTTTTGAAATTAAAGCATACAACTACATCTACAAATACCATATACATGTGTTGGGATGGATTGAAGTGGAAATTAGTTTGGTTATAACCTCAATCTATTACAATACATGTGGAGTGAGATAAGATATAAGGATATGCTTGGTTGAGGGAGAGGGTAAGGAGGAAGTGAGATATCCTATTTGATCTTGGTGTTTGGTTGGCAGAGAGGTGAGATGGGTTTGTACTCAGGAGGGTATATTTCTCGAAGATGTCGGGGTGTCCCTAAAAAATGGAGGTACGAGCTTGTCCTCACAGACACCGTGCTCTTCCGTTCCACGACCCTAGCGCACGGCTGGCCTCGACCCTAGAAAATGCGGCGCGCCGATGAGGAGTCACGAGTGAGGGCAACCCTATTGTGTGCGCCAACGTCAACTGGTGCAGTAAGCCTCTCTAAGAGGCAAGCAGATCTACTAAGGCTGGGCCATGAAAGAAGGAAGATGATGAGGGAGGATGACATGTGGGTCCCACCTAACAAGCAGATCACAAATAAAGATGTGCTCTTTTATCTCTTTGTCTCTAATGAAACACAAAATAAGGACATCCCTGTCCCTTTAAGCAAAGAGATGAAAACATTCCATCACCTCAAAACATGGCCTCAACCATCCCACCGCATCCAAAACCAAATCCACCGTAAGTGTAGCTAAACATGACATAACATGCGTCATATGTCCATGATATCAAAATATCTTTCCAACACAAACATCTATATACCACTTTTTTTCAAACATATTTAAGGACTGGCCTAATTACCACTTTAAACATATTCAGGACTGGACATGTGAGAAGTAAGCCCGGAGTTGAAGTTTATAGTCATTGGTTTAAAAAATAACCTGGAAACATCATACGTGACAAGGAGCAATATACTAGTAGGCTTAATTAGGAGAATACACATTGTTTAGATTGTCATACATCTGTCAGATAATAAACAAATAAAGAGATGAGGAATGAACAAAGAAACATTATTAGACTCTACTTTCCGGCCGGCATGTAGATCGAGAAAGGGAGATACATGTATACGGATGGCGTCCTTTTCCGTACGGGAAGATCGTACAGATAGACATGCTTGCAGTTACAGCCGATGGAGACCACCATTTTTTTGTGGGGGTGACAGCTGCTGATCCGTTGGCTGTAGCACCATATATTCCTCCATCCCTGCAACAAGACAAAGGCACACCATCAGTGATCAGCCTCACATATTCTTGTGACATTGCTAAGCTAACTGCTACAGATTCTGCTCTGGACTCTTCTACTCTATCTCTCTGTCTGTAGCAGCCTGGCATGCATGGCCTTCATCCTCCTATCTCTCCTTCAATCACTTCTCTCAAGCCAGCAATGTCTCTCAGCCTATCAGTCATGTTCAGAATTGTATGGAGAGAGAGGAGTCTGAATGTCTGATGGCATGCAATGGCCAGTGTGAAGCCACTGTCGTTGTTCAGCTCAGTTCATCACGGCATGCATAGAGCCTTTGCAGGAATGAATGAAGAGGGAAAAGCACCAAATCAACACTGTTGGATGCCTAAGTAAGTAACATGCATGCCATGATCAATTGGGAATGGGATGTCAACTGTCTTAATAATGGCATCATGGCAATGGCAATAGGAGGACAGTGGAAAGGAACAGACTAACTAAACCCCCGCTAGCTCCTGTCAGCGTTGCCACGTGGGCGTGACTAGGACGAGCTATCGTCCATGGCCTCTCCATGATCCTGTCACCTTCTCAATTTCTCATCAAACAATCTGGGTCACTCGATTGACATCATCCTAATACAATACAATACAAGTTTCTGCATCTGCATCCGTCAGAGGTAGCAACCATAAGACTGAATGGATGGATCTTTTTTTACGCACGAACGTCAGCCAGGATCCACTTGAAGGATCAATCCAATGAAATGCGCGGATTATATATTCTCATCCTACATGTAAACTTGCTTTTGTCTTGTGGTAATATATTATATATATTTCGGTTGCAGACTTGTAGATCGAAGCTATGCAGAGTTGCAGACACATACCTATGCATTATTAAGCTGCTGATAGAACAGGGGTTTCCATTTCTTTAATCTGGGACAGATAGATGTTATAATAAGATAGAGTTGACAAGCAGGAGCGAAACTGGATTATTCCAGAGTAGAAATCTTAACAGATGTCTTGGTCATGGACACGGACTGAATGACCTCATCCATAACCCATAGGATCAGTGTTCATACATTCAGACGATGCTAGCTAGCTCTTGGATGTGCTAGGCAGGCAGCTTTCTAATCCTAGGGTCGCCATTTGCCATGTATGGCGTATGCATGAATGGTCCAAGAACATCAGCGTCGCAAGTTGAAGCATGATTCTTTCTTGCAGGCAAGTACAACTTGGTCTCTTGTATTAGAACAATTCAGAACCGCATGCGAGCTGAGCCGATAAATTTCACTTTCGAATTTCACATTCAGAATTCAGATGCTTTGCATTTGCATGCTGTTCTGTTCTGCTGCTGACTTTGGCGCTCTAGCAGGAGACAATCAAGACCAGATAACTGAACTTTCATACAACTGTCTTCCAGTGGTTTCTTTTGTTCCATGACTCCATGAGCCGTTTCCGTTTCAGACTTTCAGACTTTGAGATTAGCATCGATGCCATGCTTAGCCGCTTTTTTTGGGATGGAGAGATGGATATCCGGATATGCCATGGCTTGGCGAGCGTATATATGCATCGAAATATATGCATCTCTACTTGCCTTGCTTCTGCTTCTGGGATTCTGGAGCATTTGTGGCCTGAAATATAATGCGCATGTGGCACGGCGGCGTTTGAATGTGTATATTTAGAAACTGGAAAACATGTATATATATAATATTTTGTTTCCGTGAGCGACGGTGATGCACGTACGGTACTCCGTCGTCGGTCCGTGCTGTTCTTGTCCAGGACCAGCTATAGCTCTGCTCACATGCAGATGGCCCATCGTCTGGATTCAGTCTTTGCTTCCATGATGGCTCCAAGATAACAACAGAGACAGACAGCACTCCTATATATCGGTGTTTCAGAGTAAGAGAGAGATGCATAGTACTACATCCTAGCTACAAGAAGCCAACATGGCTTTATACATGGAGATCGGGCTGAACCAGCAAGGCTGATCTGTTGGACTACTACGTGTGTGCCTCAAGTCAAATGTGGTTCTTTTTTCGGTTAGGAAGTTCATATAGAAAATTATTAAAGAGAGAGGAAAAAAATAGAGGTTGCTACTTATTTTGTGAACTTATTACTAAAGTAAATCATAGCAAATAGTTGAAGATTCTCTAATCCTAGTGAAACCGTGAAAGTGAAACTATTTACACTTTACACGAAAACAAGAATACTTTTTTTTTTTTTTGATCTCCAAAATAAATTTCATTAAAAAAAACAAATGAGTTTGGACACGGTAACCATGTAGTTACCGAAACAAATCCTATGCACTACTAGATACAATATTCTACGATTACATTGCTGGTGCTTTTGCTACTAACAGAGGGAAAGGAGCACTATGACCCAACCAAAACCAAGAACTCCGCGAGCCTCTTGTTGCCTGCCGAGCACCATACGGTGGCCTCTTCCTTGATGCAGAGGGCCAAAGACGTAGGAGGAACTGCCTTGGAGTCGAAGGTCCTCGCGTTGCGCTCTTTCCATAAGAGCCAACCCACGAGGAAGAAGACGGAGTCGAATCCTCGACGCAATGGTTTTGGAACCCCCTTGCGGCTCCGCAGCCACCAAACCATGCGTGTGGCTTCTCACTTGTTCTGAAAATAAGGTGTCTGGCTTTTACCTTTTGTCTTCCCAATCATGCGTCTAGGAAGTCAAGCGAGCAGTAGAGCAGATGACAGCAATGGCTGTCCGACACTACTACCCACCTGATTTTCCATGGTGGTTTTTTAAAAAATTTCCCATGGCGTTTTTTTTTTTATTTTCTGTGGCGGTTTTACAACCGCCACCCGGTTTTCCGTGGCAGTTTTTTTATTTTTCGATGATTAATTGTGACGGTTTTTAAAATGCCCAGAAAACCGTCATCGTTAATGGTTGAAAAAAAAAAGAAAAGAAAAAAAGCCCAGATCTAGGCCCAAACGGGTCCAGATCTCGGGCCGCCACCGCCGATCCGCCGCTAGGGTTCCACGCCATCCGAAGATGCCATGGACGAGCAACCGCGGGACGAAGAAGAGGGCCGATCCGCCGTGGAGAGGGCCGGATTCGGGCGAGGAGAGAGATGGTGGCCGGATCCGCCGTGTCCCGCGGGCGCCACCGGATCTGCCGCCTCCCCGCGAAGCTCGACCGCCGCCCGCCGCACCCCTGTGCCACCACCTGCCGCGCCGACGACGCTTGCCCCGGATCGCCCGCCACGCCGGATCCGCCCGCCTTGCCCCGCAGCCGTAGATCTGTTGCCGCCGAGCCCGAAGGCCGCCGCCCACCTCGCCACCGGGAAGGGGAGGGAGAGAGTAGATGGAGGGAGTGGAGGAGGTGCGTCGGGCGGATCTGGGCTGGGTGAGAGGGGAGGAGCGGGTAGGGAGGGAGAGAGTGAGAGTGTTAGAAACCCTGGTTATTGGAGATATTATTCGCCACGGTTATTGAAGATATTAACCGTGGCGGTTTTAATGTTTTAGAAGTGTCTTGTAAAAGATTTTTTTTTTTTAATAGTAGTGCGACGGCCGGGTCGGCCGAGCTACCGGCCGGACGATCAAGAGCAACTTGCATTGTCTCTCGAAAGGCACCATACCAAATGCCATCTCGAATTTAATTCTCGCGACAGCCGACAGCGAAAGGCCGGGAGGACCCAGCTGGTCGGTCACCCACCAGAACAAACAACAAGCCGCAGTTCGTGCATGCATGCATCTTGGTTCTTGGAGCTACAGATCATGAGAGGTAGTAGCTGACAGACCGTGGTGATCAGGCACGCTGCTGCCATTACCGGAACGGGCGAACGGGAGGAGGAAGACGAATTCGTTTGGCTTAGCATCATCAGCCGTCACAGCACTGCACATGCTGGCTGCGCGGCCCAGCCGAGCTACAAGTCCACCGCGCCGGCCGGCGACCAAGGGGATCAGGCAGCCAGCGGGTGTGACACTGACAGCAAGAGAGAGCTACTGCCTACTGGATGCCTACAGGATGTGGATGGAAACGTACTCCTATCTCTACCATGCATGGCGTCTGAAACAGTCAGGGCAACTAGGCGGAGTGGCGGCAGCACTTGAAGCAATGGCGTTAGTCCCTGTCTGTCTGCCTGGTTGGGCGATAGCCCGATTGCAGTTTGTTAAGTGTGGGATGATCATCGAAGATGCCAAGATGATGTCTGCCAGCAACAGCAACAGCAACAAAGCAGCACAAGCGAGCTAATGTCCATCAGGAAAGGGTTTGGATCAACAGAATCAGAAAAGGATGGATGGCAAAGATGGCAACGAACGTCTTTTTTTTTTGGTAGGTGATATTGTTTTTTTTTTATTAAAAAAAAAGGTCACAGGACCTGGTAGCTGTCATTAACTTCTGTGAGAAATCTGGCCCAGCTCAGCCCGCGAGCCAGAAGTAAGTGCAATGCAGGCTTCTGGGCTCTTACCCGCTTCCAAGCAAGCCCATACAACCAGGCAGCCCAATTTTGGGTTTTGTTTCCGTTCATATATATTGTTTTAGTGGATACGGGGTTTTCAGTTTTCAGTTTCAAAAGGTTGAAATCAGAAATGAAATCAAGATATGCAGATACACGGAACTGAACATATATATATATACCACGAAGAGCCGAAAAAGTTAAGTTAGAATCACATGACCTAATATTCTCAAGTACACGTACAAATATTCACTTGCATGCCATGTGTGCTAGCAGCACGAAAAATATGACTGGGTTTAGGTTGAACCAAATTTTCTTAAAACTAACTAATTTTATAAAATATATTATTAACACTTAAAAATATGACTTTAAAAATATACACTATAAAAATAGGTTTCATGATTAATGGAATGATGTTTATTCGGCATCATAAATGTTAGTATTTATATTTCTTTGTTTTAAAAGACGCTCCCATGTAATCTTAGTACGTTATTATACCAGAATTACAGGCATCTTATACGTTGTACCATCATCTTAGGAAAAACGAGCACTGGTGTACCAATGGACATGTTCAAAAAAAAAAAAAGCACTGGTGTACCAATGGACATGTTCAAAAAAAAAAATTAAACGAGATATTTGTCTATTCTGGGTTATATCTCAGATAGTTAATAAAGCTAGATCCTCGTTCGAAACAGTCTACTTGTCATGTGACCTGAATGTTGAAGTGGGAATAAATCTGACATTTCTCTATAACCCAGCATAAGCTGATAATGTACAACTAATTTACGCCAATAATGTATGTGCATACAAAACAAATACAATGGGGAGTTACAACCTTACTACAGGTGCCTGAAATGTTATTTGGCTGAGCAACGGTATCAACTTCAGCGCCACGCCGACAAAAGACTCTGTCCACGGATAATGGTTCAAAATTGGTGAGCCAAAAAAAAAAAAGAACAAATGACACTATATTTCTTGAGCAAACCATATGATTTCGCCATTACAAGGATCTTTACATGTACTCTACAAAAGCTATGACGACAACAACCGGAGACATCACAAACAAGAATGGTCATTGACCAGACCAAGGGGTAGGGCAAGCAGAAGGCAGGGGTAACAGCAATCAGGGCCATATAATTGATGAGAGGCTTTAAATTAGAAGCGAATACAATTTGCATCCGTTTAGTGTCGCCTTGTATTTGAGCCCCGTATTGACACCATGCAAAAATTTGGTAAACCCAAGAAAGTTAAGCTTGCCGTCCGACTTTCTGATCCAGTCTTGCACGATGGAGAAATGAGTTGGCGCGAGATTTAGTTCCTACACACAATGAAAGATGTCAGGGTACTCAATTATGCCCTAAACATAGGATGGACACAATAAGATGATGTTCCACATGTATCGTGCACATGCTGAAACTGTTGACCCAACGGAAAAGCTCATCCACTAAATACCTGTGCTAACTCCTCAACCGATATAACTCGGTTGCCCTCTTGTTCAAAGTGCTGAAAAGCTGTTCCAGCAATTTCTTCCCACCTTTCCAAAGCCTCGAGCTGGTACGGGCTGATTGCTGCAGCACAGAATTCTTCAAAGTCCATCTTTCTGTATGCAAGTGGTTCCAACTGGGATAGAAACAGAAGAAGGTCAGTAACTTCAACTATCAATATAATAAACAATGGTAAATAAAAATCACAAGATGCAAAAGGAGTTCTAAAAAGAAAGGATTTAAGCAACAGGTCTGAAACATCATGGCATCAGCTCAAAATTGGGCATAGGGCATTGTTTCAAAATCACACTAAAGATAATCATATGAAAATTTCCCATTGATATCATACAGTCAGATATGATCAGCATAACTGTATAATCCTTTGATTAGGTGATAGTGATGAATCTTACCAAGATGCAAAAACTCGAGAACCCTTGATTCTCTCATAGCATCAGTTAAGTATCTAGTCAGAGCCTGGTTACACCATGTGAGTTAAGAAGTTAGAACAACAACATAAAAAATGAGCAAATGTTCTGCTTTTGACATGTCTTCATAATGATGAGGCAATCACCAACAACAAATAACGCACCGCTCGAAAGTTGTCGAAAGTGATACGAACCCATCTCTGGGTTCAAGCAGCTTAAACTGCAATCTAAGATACAAAAGTTCATCCTCCCTTAAAGCTTTAGGTAATGCCTGTGACAAAGAGAGATATATTAAGTGTTATTACTTATTATAATAACTACATTAATGAGTGGTACTTTGCTGATTGTCAGTTACACCACCATTTCCCACTATGAACAAATTTGTACCTAGGACTTCTGTAGGAAGTCCATAACAGTTTTGGAGCACTATTATGATCATTAAAAATAAAATCCAACATCAGTCCCTCATAATAAATTGAAAAGGTACAGGATCACAAAGTAAAATAAATATAAACACCAAAAACCATTGCAAAGGCATATACTATCAGTCTAGCACAACTAGAAACATACACCACTCATAAACCTATCTTCTATAACTTGTACTGTTGGGAGGGTTAAACAGCCAGCATGTGGCCTTTTCAGCACATGTACATTTATCAATTGTATATTGCTTCATCAACAAAGATCAATGAAGAATACAAAGAATGTTTACAAATACAGACAAGGCCATGATGTCTACTGTACCTTTAATGCCAAACGTTTAAGAGGAGTAGCACGGAGATATTGCTTAATTAATCTGAAAATAAGTATGTCCAATGGAATTTGCCTCTGTTCATCTCGTAACCAAGGGTGAGCTGCGAACAGATAAGGGAAAAGTAAACCAACTGTTTTGCATTATCATATCATATCATATAATGAGAACAGATATTAATATAATGTGCATAAAGTACAAAAAGGCAAAGTGAGATATTGTGATATCACAATCACAGGGCAACACAAAATACAAATATGTGATGACAGGTGACTTACTCAGTGCTTGACAGCCGTCATTCTTTTTGCGGTAATCCTTGTTCAGAAATCTCTTCACAAAATCCTTAGCTTCAGCTGATACTGAAGGCCATGGTGAATCGTCAAAGTTAGGATCAGCCCTCAATACGGACCGGAAGATCCCAGATTCTGTCCTTGCCCAAAATGGCCGACTGCCACAGAGCAGAATGTATGTTATGACACCTATACTCCAAATGTCTGCTTCCATACTGTACGATCTGTGTAGAACCTCTGGAGCGACATAATATGCACTTCCAACAATATCATTGAGCCTTTCATCTGCATTACATAGCACAGAGCACACAAAAATTAAGTATAAGATTGAGTTAATGAGTGAGCAGAAAAACTTATTAACTGTAAATATTGATAGTTTATTCCAAATTTCCAATTTGCAAACGCAAAGAAACATGCAAAACCAGCATATAGGAATGTATGCACTATTCATCTGGAATATAGACACAGAATGATCCCAGCATGTATGCACAAGCTAAACAATTAAAATGCAAAACTAACAAACAGATGTTTCCTGCATAAATAAAACAAGATGCAATTTCCCTTCTTAGATGTGTGCAGTTTTTTCAAACTGTTTCATATTACTTTGCGGCTGCGCCTGCCAATCATCAAAATGCAGCATATGACAAACATCTGTTTGTTCAGCATAAGAACTAATTGAGTCACTATGAACAAATGAATGGAAAGCAAAACCATAACATAATGTACATCCGGTCCAAACTTGTGTAATGAAATCCTTGACCTTGAGCACAGAACAAAAAAAAATCCTGAAACTAACAGTGTGTTGCATTTCTGTTGTAATTGTAAGAAGCTCACCTAAATTTGGTTTAATTAACAATCAATGTTCAGACTGACACCTTTCCAAATGCTGTTATTTAAGCTACTTACTGACAATTTGTATGATGCTTATCTAATTCCATTTTAGCAAAGTAGAATGAACATTTGAACAAAGCAATGGCTTTTAATTACAAGAGCAGAAATAATTGTAAACTCATGGTCCGTGTAAACAGATAAATATTAGAACATTACCTGGTCTAATAAAATCAGACAGACCAAAGTCAATCAACTTCATAGGAGCGCTTTCATCTCTTGTTGTGAAAAGAAAATTCTGTGCCAATGAAATATATCAATGGTGTCACAAAAGGCAGCCTTGCTTTCAAAACAAGCATTATTGCGACCACTTGAATACAAAAAACAGCACGTGCAGTTAAATAAGATGGCAGAAGTAACCCCTGTCAAACACCTACTGGACTGCACATACATAAAAGCTATACACAAAGTGGTTCAAGCATACCTCAGGCTTCAAATCACGATGCACTACTCCCTGAAGATGACAGAAGGCCACTACGCTCAAAATCTGTACAACGATCGCTTTGGCATCTTCTTCTGTATATCTCCCACCTCTTCAAAAGTTCAAGTTTGCATCCTTGGTAAGCATTAACAAGAGATACTGCTACTTGGATAATGGAGATGAATATACTATGTTGTAGAAAGTACCTGGCTAAAATTCTATCTAGCAACTCTCCACCTTCACATAATCTGTTCAAAAGAAACAATTTAAAGAAATTACCATCAGACAGGTTTTAGGTATTACTATATTACATTAGTTGCGTTGAAGAGCATTTATGCACTATGCTAGATACTACTATACTGTGTACACATAAAAGGATACGGTTAGCAGTGAGTGATCTAAGGAAATACACAAGCATGGAAGATCAGTTTTTTAAGTGTGACAGCAGAAGTCAGATCAAATGTTGTATCTAGAGAATCCTAATCTAATATTTCTGAATTATAACTCTATAAAGTCACATACAAAAGGTCACAAAAAAACATACTCCATGACAATGTAGACATTGAGGGCGTCCTCACATGCATCATAGAATTTGACGAGATTATTGTGCCCTGATAGAGCTTTCAAAATCTTGACTTCCCTACGAACATCTTCAATGGAAATGGCCGTTGTCATCTACCAAAACCAAAAGATGATACTTCATTTCAGTCAGAAGTAGAGGCAATATTTACATCATCCATAACCATAGAAAGAAGAAATGCATGTATTCTACATTTAAACGGAAAGAACTTTAAGAGAAGAAAGCATCAAAAGCATAGCCAAATAATAATAATCAAGGCAACAGATATTTATGGAATAAATTGCTTATAATAATGATGCAATGTAAGGCATTCTTATTGCCTCATTTATGCAATGCTATCTCCTCCTCCATGAGATCGTTCTTCGCTTTTATGTTTTTCCACCAATACGCTATCCCAGTGATAGTTTATGGCAAATTGCAATGCATTAACAGGACAAGCATATTCAATTAGGTTTTCCTAAAGTGCCATTAAATCTGACTAGAAAATGGTTTATCAGACAAGAAGGGGGGAATGAAACCACAGATCAGGTTATGCCCTGTACTGTTTTATCATTAACAACGGACAAGAATTGGGTAAGTCACCAATAATTTCAATCACTGTACTATTCGGCATCCTAAAGTTCCTACATGCATTCCCATCCCATTGACCCCCACAAGAAATAAGATTAGCATGATTCCCAGCATCAACCAAACCTGCCGAGAACTGTTGAAAGCTCTACTCAGTATCATGACCAAGAAATTGGGATAATTTACTCTCGCAGCTAAACTATCTAGCGGAGGAACAGCAGACATGTAAACAGGATTGAACAATGGGACAGTAAAACGTAAAGCTTCCATGGGACAACCCTACTGTCTCAATGTCAAAAATCCGAAAACGACAAAAAATGGGAAGATATCGCGCTACAGAACATATCGCTAAAATACAACTAGTCAAGTACCATGCCAAATCCTGAAATTAACTACAGTATCTAACTTGTTGCGCCAAAGCCGGCAATGCCAAACAACTTAAGAGCAAAATTCCAAAACTGAAATAGAAAATTTTGCTTCAGTACCCAGGCAGGCAGGCGCCAGCAATGCCAGACAACTTAAGTATCTCTCAGTACGCAAAATTCGGGCAATCCGACCACCTAAGTTTCAGTTACTAGCGCAGAATTGGCGCGAACAAATACTGGTTACCTGAACAGCACGAGCTACTATTTGAAATTTTAAAATTTCCCAAAAGTGGAATTCGACATGAGGAGCATACCCCCACCCCCTAGAGCTATGTATGACGCTATGTATGATCCCCTCTCACCTTAGCTTTGGAGATGATCTTGACGGCGACGGTATGACCCTTGAACTCGCCCTTCTTAACTACGGCGGAGCAGGTGTGGCCAAAGTGGCCTCTCCCGACCTCCTTCCCGAGGTCATACTTGGCCCCAAAGTTCTTAGCGAAGCCAAACGTCTTGTCCAACGGACGCTCTGCCTCAGCGGAATCGGCGACCCCAACAGCCGCGCCGGCGCCAACAGCGCCCTCCTCCGGTATGGTGCCCTCCTTAGGCTTACCCCCGCCGAGCCGCTTGGCGAGCGTGGCCTTGATGTGTTTAGCAGGCGAGGGCGGCGGGAACGGCCGCTTGAAGAACCTCCGGGCGTGGACCGAGCCGGCGACGGCGACACGCCCGCGGGGGGCGGGCTGGCGCCTCCAGCCGGGTACGGACTAGGCCAAGCGGCGGCCGCGCCGCCGGGCGTCGCCACCTGGTGGTGCACCGGCGTGGTCGATCCGGACTTGCGGCGCCTCGGCGTGGCGGGAAGCGGCGGCGCCTGTGGCGTCTGTGGCGCGCCGTTGGCTGGGAGCGGGGACGGCGGCGCGAGCCCACCCGCCCCCGCTAGGTGGTCGTCGTGGTCCGCCCGCGACGACCCGCCTCCCGCCTTCCTGTAGCACTGCCCCATCACGGCCGGGGCGGGCGGGGCGGGGCGGGGCGGGACCGGGAGGCGGCGCCCGGGCCGCTAGGGTTAGGGTTTGGTTTCCGGCCCTCCGCGCCGCCGCGGGTGGCGAGGGTCAGGCAGGCGCGGGGCAGGCAGGGCAGGCAGGCAGGCGAGTCGTTGCCTCGTTGGGAATGGAAGGGAAGAAGAAGAAGAAGAAGCAGAGGAGAGAGAAAGAGAGAGGGAGAGAGGTGGCGTCCGTTATTTCTCTCTCCTCCCTCCCTTCCTCGATTACAGCGCGGCAGCTGGGAGGAGAGAGAGAGGCCGGGGTCGGGTCCCACCGTCCCAGGGAGGCGACCGTTAATTCACCCGTTCCCCGGGGTCCTGAATGCAAAACAACCCACGAGGAAGGAAGAAAGCGAGATCTCCCTTCTTGCGCGTACGGCGAAAAAGCCCCATTCATTTCCCTTTTTTTTTCACCGGAAAAAACGCCTTTCTGACCGGTGGTCCCCGCGCGGCGCAGGCCCACCTGCCATCCACTCACCCGCCACCTGCCCGCGCCACCCAGCCGTGCGTCCGTGCGTGCGTGCTGGGGAACCGGCGCGGGTGACGTCAGCGCGGCGGTTACTAATAAATGTACCAGGCGGTGGCTGACAGACGGGCCCCACCGCGCGCGAGGCGGGTCAGGTCGGGTCAGGTGGTGGTGGGGGTGGTTCGGTTTGGACGGCCGGTCCCGGTCCGGCTGGCTCCCTCCGCCAGAAACACGGCGGCGGCGGGCGGGTGGGCAGGCGGGGGCAGGTGGCGCCTCCGTTGTCCGCTTGTACGAGTACCTCTTCCCCGCCGCGTTGCCGGCCGTGGCACGCGAGCTTCCCTCCCTTAATCCTCGCGCCTTTTTTTTTTTTTTTTTTTTTTTTTTTTGCCAGTACTAACTAGGAGTGGTTGGAGTTTGCTAATCTGGCTCTTGATTGGGTCATTAACGCCTTTCCTAGTTTTGAATCTTTGATGTGCTCCCATTTCTGTTTCCGATCATCATTCAATGAATTGATTTGAACTGAAATGATTTCTCCTTTTGTCAAAATCGTACTGTATGCTGTTGCTGTTCATAAAAGGATTTTTTTATCCGTCCAAATGGTTGGTTGGTTGTTACTCTTTTTGTTCGATCCATGATCGATCTGCAATGGTCCCCTTCGTTTTCCAAGTAATGTACTCCAGCTTGATTTGCTCTCGGTGTTTGACTGTTCATACGGGCTGTTCATCTTTTGACGACGCGTTATAGTACAGGGTCAAACGCCATCCTCCCTGGATGTTCATAGGACACTACTTTTCTCGTTAATTTTACAGTCTACAACTGAAGAACAAGAACAAAGCTTTACTTTTCTCATGTAACACTCACCATCACTGATTCACTGCTAGTACGTGGAATCGCTCCAAGTTGTTGACCCCCAGGCAGACCAAGCGCGATTGCTCGTCCATTGACGCTGCTGAATAGTTGGTCTTGCCGTCTTGGTGCCTGTCCAACTCTGTTCATAGGACGCTGCTTGCTGCTGCTGCTACTTGCAGTGTCGTGCCTGTGATGCAACCGTGTTGACATTTTCCGGACTGCTGCTGCCATTACTGATATAAACGGGAGTATGTATGAGCCAGAAAAGTCATCTCTTGACTCGTTCGCTTCAAAGAGAGCTGCAGCTAGCATTTTGATAGCTAAAGCAGGGGGGGGAGACCTGACCCGTGCGTGCATGATGTTATTAACAGTTACTGTCATCTGAATTCTGCGCGGAGAAATAGTATACAACTTTTCATCTACAACCTGACTGGCTTTTTTCGTTCTTCAGATGAGAATAATATCCGTTGTGCAATTTCAAGACTTGATAAGAGAACATATTCATGTGTTTTCTTTTTTTCTTTCCTGTTATAAAAAAAAAATGAAGCTTTGTGGTATCTCAATCAAATGTCAGTGTGAAAAAGTCCAGACAATTTGTCAATAAAAAGCTTGAAACAGATACTGAATTTTAAAAACTATTTTTCATAAAAAAAAAAAAGGGAATACTAAGCCCAGCCACTAATTGCGGCATGAACAGTAGTGTCACTGCCATTGCGAAAAGAAAAAAAAGAGCTCTCACGGCTTTTAGCAGCTAGATAAGCACGTAGACAAAGCAAAGAGATGAGCTCAAGAGCAGCAGCAGTAGGAGTACTTGTACTTGCACAAGGCGATTGGCATCTGAATTGTGACGTGATTGATGGCTTTCTACGGCCGGATGGCAATGGCCGGCACCTTCGCTGTCGCTGCGATTTAACGGTGTCCACAGCAGCCAGCGGAAGGCCATGCGTCAAGCTTCCAAGAGAACCGGTCGCGGTTTGGGGATGGAATTAGTAGATGGGTACCTCCCGTACGTTGATGGACAGCGGCAGGCAGCTTGACTAGCTGCAGCTGCGCCCATTTTGGGTTCTACTACCTCTTTTCTAAAAGAATGCAATTGTGCATTTTTTTTCCCAAAAAAGAGTCTAATTTCTGTTAAATATATACATATACTATGAAAATACATCCCTAATGATACTTCTTTAATATCATAAATATTGGGGGTTTTATATTCTGTATAATCAAATTTAAGATACTTTTAACTCAGTATTATATTGGGCTATAATTTTAATCATTTTAGGACAGAGGGAGTTCTACTATCCCCTTATTACTGTCAACTACTACAGTGAAAGCTTGAAAGGGATACTGATGATCGATGTGCCTTTTCCACAGGACTTTTACGTCTTCTCTTCTAGATAATAATGTATGCAAAAGTAGGATATGCTTTCTGCCTTGCAAATCCCTTTCATGGGAAAATTTTGTCTTGGCTCTGGATATGTGTACCAGTGTACGCAAGCAAGGGATTTTGGAAAAGTGGTCTCAAATCCTGTGGCCTGGAGTTGCATTGGACATGTGTAGCTTTTCTGTCAGACGTACATAATCCCCCTTTTCTGACCAAACGGGTAAATTTTCAACACAATCTAGAGAGAGCATTTTTTTTCTATCTATCTAGAGCAAGAAATGTTCTCTTGCCATTCCTCAATCAGTTTACAGAGTGCACTACATTTCCCATCTCATCTGAACATAGTGTCGTTTTCAGAATCAAGCTTTTTTTCCCCCTTCTTCAAGAACACTACTTTGTACATGTCCCACCGTAAAAACGCAACAGTGATAAAACAATTCCAACAGAATTATAGAGTCAGTGTTCTAGGCAAACTCGAGTACTTTTCAGATAGTTCCCCGCTCGTATAAAAACACACGTGTGAAGTCTCAGTGGATCCGTTGAAGTCGGACGGCGACGCTTCAACACTTGTATAACTACTTCATTATACATATTTATTATTTACATGTTGCAATTCCCATGATCTATGCACGCGTAAGTATTTGGTTAACTCCTCTTGTTAATAATCGATCCAATTCCATCACATGATCTTTGCTTTTGTATTATTTATATCCTGTTTGGTCAATGTTGTATATATACAACTTTTGACCTGCCCTTTGGTTGCAATTTGCAGAGAACAAGCTTCATCATCAGGCTTCTAAATTCTTCAGATGATTTCACTCACAAGTAATGCCCACCTCACCATGAATTCGTGTCAGCAAATTTGTCGACAACCGCCTCATTTTTTCAATTGGAGGCCTGTCAAGAGGGTTATTATCATGTATAATGTCAGGGATATCATGCGTATAATTAAGTTCATCGTGCCATCCCTAGGTTATTCATCGTTAGGTACTTTCTTAATAAAGCATTTAACCTAGGTTATATACGTGTTGTTAAGTAGTAGAACCTAGCGGTTTCTGTTTTCTGTTCACAAAGCAAAGGTCAATTTCATCGGCAGAGCTTTTTATTCCATGGAGCAAATCTCGTGCCCTAATCCTCTCAGGAATTATATGAGGCACAGTAGTGTTGTGCCATCTAACAGCCACAGTTTTTTTTTTTTCTCTGAGTATGTAGCAGTTGTGTTGCCGGCACAGCAAGAAACTAGATGTGACTTTTTTCCATGGCAGGAAAAAGACGCCAGGTTTCTCAATCAATGCCTGGTTAATTGGCTCGATCCCTTTTATGTTTTCTTTTTTGTTCTCAATGCCTTTTTTTGATTGAAAAGGTATAATGATGTCTGCTTACTTCATGCACCGAAAGATCGATAGCTTTCTGATGACCGTGCCATCATCCGTCATTCTTTAACAGGCCCGTCACTAACTGTAAATTACGGTCATGGCCCCATTGGGAGCCACTAATCATTTTTCAATCTGAATTTAGTTAGGGCTAGATGTTTCTTTTCCTTTTAAGACCTCAGTTCAAAAGGACTAATTAAGGCATTGTTTGGATGATTTGCAGTTTTACAACCTCCTCCATTTGCTGTACAAGCAGCACTAACAATCTTGTATCTATCCTAAAGTGCCAGCCAGCTACAACTGCCAGCTAGTCCTCCAGCTATATATCGCATCCTCAACCAACCAACTACCATTTTTCACCGGCAGACGACAATTAAGCTGAGGATCATGCTTGCAGTGGCGCAGCAGCATTTGGAAAGTTTTGGTGATCCAGCAGTCGCAGCACTATCTATGATATGAGCTGGAACACGGAGACGAGAGTTTATCAGGAGCAAAGAAAACTCGGATCCGTGGAAGCAAGTACACGCACGCATGAAAGCAGTGCGAGCTGAGCAAGATCCAGCAGGAAACGAACGGCGTACCACAAGCTGCCGCGCCTCAACGGAGTAAAGAAACCGGCCGGAACGGAACCAGTGGCTGGCTGGCAGCACGGAAGCATCTCCATCGGCATAAAAAAACACTGCTAGTACTGTACTGTACGCTACTACTACTGCTGCACCTCATCACGATGTGCGACGCTGTTGGATGCCGTAAAATAATAATTACTCGTGGTTTAGCGTCTGATTAGCGGCAGCAGCATCGTCTGGACTGGCTCGTCGTCGCTCACTGTCACTGGCTCACTGGTTGACTGACAGATGAAGGTTCCAAGCCATTAAACAACGCCCCAACTGCAGGTGGCAAGTTTCAGAAGAGGCGCCTGTGTTCCTGCGTATTTTCTTCAGAGATCTTGATCAGTGGCAAGTAGGAGTACTGTGCTCCAGTGACCACTCTTCTTCAGGCTTCCGTCTTTGGAGCTCAGAGCTGAGAGAGAGGTGAGTGAGGTCGAGGTCGAGGTCAGTGACGCTGACGCGAGCGCCATTAAACCGTGCTCGCCTCACCGAACTCGCTGTCTCGGCCTTCATCTTTCTCGTGCGGAGAGTAAATGCAAGCGGGACAAGTTTTCGTCTTCCCAATGGCTGCCGGCGTTGGCGCCGGGCCTCCCGCCTGTCCATCCGCCTGTGACCTCAAACAGCAACGGCCTCCACAGTCCAGTCCCCACTTTCCCCATCTTGCTCTCCATCTTCAGCCTTCAGTCTTCAGCCTTCAGCTTCGCTTCAGCTTCAGCTTGCATTGGACAGGCTCATGGTCCTGGGCAAGGCAACGCCTGAAACTCTGAAGCCCTTAATACCATTATACCAATGGCATGGCTCATCAGCACCCTGCTTGGATCTCACCAGACTGTGGTAATGTGCAATGGCAAAATGGCTCATTTCTATGTACCAATATGAACTTTGATGATCACGGAAGGTGCCTTTTTTGTTTTTCTTGGCACCTATGAGAAGAGGAATGATAAGTTGCACTGTCTGGAGTACTCTGTACCTCACTGACAGTTTCTTGCTAGTACACCAGTACCGGTATGTATGTACACAAATAATACTACTGTATGTACAAGCAATGGTGCATAAGTGTATTTATTCCGAGATATCATACTAGCCACTGTTCCAGCTACCATGTGGCAAGTATGTATGTACCTGCAGGCTAATGTCAACTCCTAACAGCTTTTGGTGTGGCCGCACATCCATCCATCTTGCTAGGCTAGCTATTTGGAATTTTGGATGACCAAGCTAGATTCTTTTCTGATCTGCTTGTACAAATTCAGGGATCATCAATGTCAACTCACAGCTCAAAAGGGATAGGATCATGTGTATATATGCTGCTGTTTTCTTTTCATCATCAGTGGAAATGTAGGTTGTTATAAATTCAAAATTGGTAGTTGCATTTTGACTTGGTCAGTGCATATGGATACAGAGCACAAGTTTTCTTTGAAAGCAGGTATTGTGGAAATACAGTAGTTGTGTAAGGATATATAATCCAAATGGGCTTATGGTTCTTGTCTAGTTTATTACATGAGACATATGCAGAGTTTTCAGTCAACTGTAGCTAGTAGTGCGCCTCTTGTTTATCATAGATTGCAAAATAGTGCACTCCATTTGCCATTTGACTATGAAGTTGAGAAATCTGAACTTTCAATCATCATAATATCCTATCTTCAGAACTTCAGCATGTATGCACCTAGTACACACCAAAGCTAAGTACTGTAGTATGAAGCGAGGTGGCTGGCTGTGAGAAGAAGAACACCACAATCCCACAAATAAAGAAGCAGTTGATGTTACAGGGTCAGCTTGACTAGAGGTGACATATTGGACTTTAATACTCTGTTTTCTCCCCCTATTTGGTGCCAATATTCAACCACTGTCAGCTATACAATCTTTTTGCCATATTCCACACGCTACATGGATTATATGAAAACATTTTCTAAAGCACGTTGAAATAGTCCAAAAAGACCTTTTTTGGACAAAAAGTCAAAAAAAAAGAGGTGTGCATACTGTAGCGAAGGATGAAAGGAAAGAAAACTATATTAGTGTATAAGTGGGCCAGGAAGAAAAGGAATGGAGACTGGGCTCTAGTGGGCTTGCAGCCCAATATCCGAGCAGTGGCAGATCCAGTCCAAACAGCCCATAGACCTGGGAGGCCGTGACCCCGTCCGAATCCGATCCCCAATCCCCAACTACTACAGCGAGAGGAGAGAGAAGGAAAGGAGCAGCAGCGGCGGCGGCGAGGTCTATGGCGACGACGGCAGGGTACCTGGCGCGGCGGGCGGCGCAGAAGGAGCGGGTGCGCCTGCTCTACCGCAGGGCGCTCAAGGACACGCTCAACTGGGCCGTCCACCGCCACCTCTTCTACAAGGACGTCAGTTCCCCCATTTCCTCCCTCCGCCTCCCTCTCGATCTCGATCTCGATCTCGATCCCTGCTCCGATCTGACATCGTGCTCCCTCTTCCGTGCAGGCATCGGATCTCCGGGACAAGTTCGAGGCCAACCGACACGTGGTAAGGCCGCCTCCTGCTGATCCCCTTTGCACACCTCGTCTTGCTGCAGTTGGGGAGTGAATTCGCGAGTTACGTTTGGTGTTGGTTTCTGTGTGGTGCTGAGACTGAGCTATATATGTTGGATTTCGTGTGGGGTGGTGGTGCAGGATAACCTGGACGTGATCGATAGGCTCATCGATGATGCGGAGGCTCAGTACAGGAACTTCCAGCACCCCGATCCCTACATTGGTAAGGTTTCTCTTGCCGTCCTGGTCCTTTCTGTTCAGTGAATGTTTCGTCAAATCACATAGGATGGCACTAGCATTTTAATTTGCATAGACCATTGAATATAGAGTAATCGAAGTTATAGTGAAATTTTCAGAATTCTTGCAGTGACTATACATTTATACCTAGGGTATTCAACCACTCTTCTCGTTTTGGTCAAAACCTTTCAATTCGTAGATAGAGTTTATTTTTTTTGGCATGCAATCCTTCCTCTCTTTCCCAGCTTCATTTGCTTACTCTAGATGAACCAACAGTTTGAAATAAGCCACTTTGTTCAGTGGTGCTGCCCCAGGAACACCGATGGCTATGGATCGCAAAATAAGCACTTTAACTTATGATTTGCTTTTGATGTGCTCCGTAGATGCGTCTCTTTATCAATGAGTGGCACACAACAAACATACTGGAGGATATCATTTTGTTTCAAGAAACTGTTGAAAAGTTGTAATTGTCTTCAAAGTGTTAATCTTAGATAGAGCATGGTGAAGTCTATACTGGAATGCTATAGCCTAATCTTTGTATGCCTCTTCTTTTATCTGCAGTTCCGTGGGCACCAGGTGGCACGAAATTCACTAGAAACCCCCCTCCACCTCAAGGGGTAAGATCATAGCTTATATTGCTCTTTATGCTATGTAATATATTTGCATTATGTTAGTTTTATCCACCATAGTGCTTACCGTTCATAATATTATGCCTAAAAATTGTACCTTGTTCATAGTTTAAGCTAACTTAATTTGAATGTAAAGCTGTAACAGTACTTATAAGCGAGCTAGAATTATTATTTATTGTTAATGGATTGTTAGTTTTAGTGCTTTTGCCAAAACTGAAGATTCATCTAGGACTTTAACTGATTTGCTCGCAAAGGTAGTTAGTTTTATATTATTCCATATCTGAATATCCTCTACTTGGATGTGGTGGGGTGAACCCTGCCAAATAGCTGCTGCATGGCTTGGTGTTTACAAAATGACTTCATTTTCGATGGCCACATTAACCCTCGCATTCTGATTTGCTCACAAGGGTAGTTTTTCATAACAGGATGTCCTCTATTTGAACGCTACATAGTATTTTATAGAATTTACAAAATTACTTAATTTTTCGATGGCCACATTACCTTGTTCTGGTTCTAGCATTTAACATTGCTAAACTGTCTCCGGACTCAGGGTAGTAGATTCTGTACACCAAATGAAGTACTAATGGCAATCGTACCTTGTAGATCGAGATCATCTACGACTATGGCAAGGAAGACCACTAAACAAGAGTCCTGCAAGCGGGGGCAGAACTTCCAGAGCTCCAAAAATCACTCCATGTTTAATTGAGTTGTTGTACGAGAAATAAGATTGAAAATTACCGGACTCCATCCAAGCTTCTCATTTGCTTATTCTGATAACCCTGTGCTCTACATCTAGTGCATATTCAAGTGATGTTTGCTGTCATAAAATGGAACTTGCTATCTTTGTCATGCAGTTTAAACTGACCTGCCGCATCTCCCCGGTTTTTCTTTGGCTTTTGTGCTGCATTTTCACGTTTCCTGTAGTTTTTTTCATGAAATCTGGAATCTGAATTTGGCTTGAACAGTCGTCCAATTGAGCTGCCATCCAATTTTGATGTTGCTGCAGATTTTGTCCGTACCGTTGATTCAAAGTATGTATATAATCGATATGAATTGCTATTTTCTGTGTGAAACTTGAAACCAGAGGTTCAGTTTGGCAATGTTGTCGTCTCGATCTCGGCCGTTCAATGTTAGTCGGATGTCTGAATCCCTTTCGGTCTTTTGAGCTAAAAATTTCCAGAGTTCGTAACGTCGTTGACTTGGAGGCGATCCTAACGTGAACTCAAAAACACAACCATAGAAGCAGCAGAAGCAAGGCCTACCTACGCGACTCACCGCTCGCAGCAAACAGCAGTGCCCTCCAATCCGAAACCGCCACGTGTCCCGCCGGTACCTCCTCCGCCGCACGTAATCCGGCGCAAAAGGCCCGAGGCGACGACGATCGTCCCCCGCCGACATCCGGACCCCGGCTCTAAGGCCACAGTCACTGACGGCTCCGGGCCCACGTGTCATACGCAGCCAACTCCCGCGTTGGTTTCTCGTTAAGCTAAGCAAGCCCGCACCGCGCGAGATGGTGGTGGAGTAGACGCAATCCCTCGCGAATCCCATCGAGTCGAGTCCACCAGCACGCCGAGGAATAAACCGTCGAGGAGGAAGGAAGGACTGGGGCCGCGACTCGAGGTGTGCCCCAGGATGCAGGCGCAGAGGTCTCCGGCGATGGCTGGTGGTGGCGGCGCGGCGGCGGCGGCGGCGGCGGCGGGGTCGCCGGTTGGGATGCCGTCCCAGGGGACGGTGCCTGTGCGGCGGCGGTGCGAGGGCACGGCCATGGGAGCCATCACGCTCGACCTCCGCCCCGGCCTTGGCGTCGGCCCCTTCACCCTCGGTGAGAACCCTAATCACCCACTACCCGCCGCCCCGGCAGGAATCGGCGGCCGCTGGTTGCTTCCGTGGTTTCCTCTCAGTTTGGATGGGAGGGAAAAAGTTTTTTTTTTTTTTTTAAGCAGGAGATTAGTTAAAATTTCAAACTTTGAGCCAATTCTGACTTGAGAGGTCGCAATCGGTGCAGGGATGCCGATCTCCGATGCCTTTGCACAGATAGAACGCCAGCCGAATATATACGACGTTGTCCATATGAAGTACTTCGACGAGGTTTGTGAGACGAGGTGCACGATTTTGTCGGATACCAGGGATACCGAAATATTCTTAACTGATTGGTGGTGTTGGTTCTGTGGCTTCAGGAGCCTCTCAAGCTGGACTTTGTCATTAGCTTCCCGGACCATGGATTTCACCTACGCTTTGATCCTTGGTCGCAGGTAATACATTTTAGGCATTTCTTTTTTTTTGAAACAGCCAGCATTGAATGCATGAAAATCAGTTGCTCGTTGAATGCACTATATAGTGGACCACTTTTGCAAAATCAAATTGCATTGCCTATCCGAACTCTTGTGGCTAAAATAGTTTGCTGCTGTTGTTCTTGAGTGTGTTATTATCTGTTGAGCATCATTGTTAATAAGTTCTAATTTATGTTTGGGGGAAAATAATTTTTGAGAATGTGTGCTGTGTGGAAATGACACTTGTTTTCAGGCTTCAGAAATTACTAAACTTATATGGTCTGTATTATCCTTGCAGAGGCTCCGTCTTGTAGAAATTTATGATGTTAAGAGATTGCAATTGCGATATCGACAGCTTTAATTGGGTAAGGATCTTGTGATCATGATTTTTCATTGTTAAATATGTGTGAAACAGTGGAAGTATACTCATATAAATCCTAAATATGTTGTTGCGCTCAATTACATTAACCCTTCAGCACAAGGTTGTGTGGTGTTACTGATCATTCTCTTTTTCACTTTCAGTGGCCCATCAACATTAGCCACTTTTGCAGCTGTGTATGCACTCTTTGGACCTACTTTCCCTGGTATATATGACAAAGAGAGGGAATTTATACGCTGTTCTACCCGGTATGTCATGAAAAATAGCTGTTTTTTCCCCTTTTTTCACAGTTCATCTTGTTTTTCTTTCTCTTGGTCTGTTGCTGCGTTTGTCTTACTGGTAAGCTTTTGCAGGGTTTATCCTTTGCATTCCCTATTCCTAGCCAATATACAAATCGGTTCACCAATGGGGAAGGTATTATATCTTAGAGCTAATTCAGTTGTGAATGTTCTATTAGTATCCATATTTATGTGACATTTTACCCCACCTCTGTAATTGCTATGGCAGTGGCAGATTTGCCCCTGGAATTCCCAGGCGGAACGACCCCTGTTACTTGCCGGGTTTGTATATATGATAGCTCGACAGATAGCAAGGTTGGGGTTGGATCTTTGATGGACAAAGCAGTGGTACCTGCACTGCCTGCAGGCAGCCTGTATATGGAAGAGGTGCACGCCAAGGTATGCTATGTTTTTGGTTCATTGACAATGTTTCCGGCTTACTGGTTTTGTTGAAGCTGAAGACATATTTTGATGTTTCCTAATCCAAGTGATCCAGACTATCTAGTTTGACCTCTTAGGTCTCCAGTCCTGTTCCCACCCACCCATGCACCTCTTTTCTTAGGAAATTTATGAACCTAATAAGCAAAATAAAATGAAGAAAAAAGCTGGTTGTGGTGTCATGGGATATGCTTTTGAATGTGTGCTTGTTTTAGAGATTTTTTAAATGTTGCATAAAAAATATTTTTTTTTTTTATTGCGTTAGGGGAGAATCATACAGTCACTGGTATCTTCGTGTATGAACAAATTGGGGTTTCTGTATGTTCAAGTCTTACCAGTGGAGCAAACATTTCCTTATATGTGTATAAATTTTGTATTATTTTCAGCTTGGAGGAGAACTTTGGTTCACAATAGGGGGCCAGCATATTCCTTTTGGTGCATCACCACAGGTGCATCTCATATCTATTAGCTGAAATAAAATTTAATTAACACTGGCCCTGATTTGTCTTTTACCTGATTTATTATTTTCAGGATGTCTGGACTGACTTGGGTCGTCCTTGTGGTATCCATCAGAAGCAGGTCAGTTTTAATTAAGGCAATCAGAGTAGAGATTTCACATAATATGTATTGCTTTGAGTTGCCAACATTATGTAACATATGACAAAAGCTAAACTGAATTGGTTTCGTGTGAATTTAATCTTACTTGTGTAGGCATGTAGATAATATTTTAGCTACAAAGCTTGAGAGAGTGATACTATGCAGTATAGGCTTCAGTATAATAAGTCATGTTAAAACTATTGTCTGTTGCAAATGATTAAGTTTTGTTTGGTAAAGATCAGTATAAAGGAATGCCATTCTCCTTGGAATCATTGGTGCATTCTCAACTGGAATGCTTACTATGTTAGCTCTCCCATCTTGCAGGTGGACCAAATGGTCATACACTCTGCATCAGAACCCCGACCTCGGACAACCCTATGTGGTGATTACTTCTACAACTATTTCTCACGTGGAATTGATATCTTATTTGATGGACAGGTGTGGAGTATTTCATCACACTAGGATCGTGCAACACTATAAATAACTTTCTTTATTGGCTTGGATTTGAAGTAGCATATTGACAGTTTATTGTCCCTACAGACACACAAGATAAAGAAGTTCGTTTTGCACACCAACTTCCCTGGTCACTCAGATTTCAACTCATATAAGAAATGCAACTTTGTTATATATGACGCTGAAGGTATAAACTAATCGTAATAAAAAATAGTTTGTTGTGATGGAATAATCCAATCCAATCATCCATCTGGTCCTTTTTCAGCTGAAGGTCCATATCAGCCTGGTAATGTCTCCAAAAATTGCATAACGCCTAGTACAAAATGGGAACAAGTTAAGGTATGGTCGTGTTTTACATGACTTGACACTGCTGATGGTACCACTAGTTGTCCTTGATGTCTTATTTGGCTTCAGAATGCTGTTTGATTTTTTCCATGTAGTTCTTATCATCTTGCTGAAATGTCATTTGTACAATTTTTGCACACCTTTTTTTGCATTTTGTTTCGTTGGCTTCATGGATTACTTTGACGAGTCCTTTTCATCCTTCTTAAACAGTGAATGGTAAACTTATTCAAGGCATAAATGATCTACTAGGTTTTCTTTTGCATAGTTGGTTGTTAACATAGTCACTTTAATTTCTTGCACTAAGAATTCAGCTTTGCCTTTGCTTGTTCTAGAGCACTTACCTTTTCATTTAAGTATATATTGGTCTAAGCTGTATTATCAATGTTGAATACTTCGAGTGCCAAATTCCATGCTATCTTACTGCATGCTTTTATGTGATATTTTTTCTGTCCTTTTAACAAATAACAACCCTTGTTTTTACTGTATTAGGAGATCCTTGGTGATTGTGGCCGAGCTGCAATCCAGACACAAGGCTCCATGAACAATCCATTTGGATCAACTTATGTATATGGATATCAGAATATTGCTTTCGAGGTGGGTTTTATTCAGTCCCACTCCAAATCCCTCTCCCCCCCCCTCTCCTGTGTGTATCAGATGTGACATCATGTTATTTTATATTGGTAATAGGTGATGAAAAATGGATATATTGCAACTGTTACTCTCTTCCAATCATGAGGTATGTAATGTAGTTGTTACCCATAATGCACATTGGCAAAGCACGGCTATACCATGTTTGATCATTGGTGAGCAAGTACTTAAAGTTAACCGTTGATTTTTTTTTTTTTCATTTTGACAGTGCTATGTGTGCTGCTGCTCTGAATTCTGGCTGCATAGGTTATGCGATGCAGGTCTGCAATCAGTACGGATCAACGTAGCTGGAGCTCATTGTACAGGAACTAATTGTACTCTGACCTCACCTTGTGTACATAAATTGTTTTTATTTGTTGAAAAGAAAAATGTACATACTGCCATAGGTTTTCATGTGCTTTGTTTGCATAGTTGGGCAGGCTGATCTCTGAGACAATGACACAATGTCAGTGCTGCGACTGCCATACTCTAAATGGAACTGTCTTTTCTTATCCTTGCTGTTAACTGCCATAGTTGAGTACCTAAGTTTCTAGATCCTCTGGAATCTGTCTTTTCTTATCCTTGCTGTTAACTTTTGTATTTGCATATAATGAATATAAATGGAACCTGCTTCGCGATAAAAATAAAATAAATATGGTCACAACAAAATTGCAATATGCAGGATTCAAGTAAAGGCGTGACCAGGCACATGCCTCTTATAGATTAGTAATAGACAAAAATGATCAGGTACGTGCAACATACGTAATAGAAAAATACACCTAAGGCCCCGTTTGGATCATTGGAATTTAGGGAATTGGAATCTACTTAATAAATTAAGCTATTTAATTTAAATTTAAGATTTCCTAACTTTTAAAAATTTCATAAATAAGCCTATCTCAAAAGGGTGTTTCATGGTTAGTCAATGGAATTCAATTCCTATCTCCCACCCTATAAATTTGAGATAAGCTTATTTATGAAATTTGGAAAGTTAGAGAATCTCAAATTTCAAACTAAATAGCTTAATTTATTAAGTAGATTTCAATTCCCTAAATTCAAAGGATCCAAACGTGCCCTAGATCTATTTTCCTCTTTACGTGGAATAATCCAGTCCAACTCCAAGCACGGCGACAGCGACCAGCGACCCCCAACCAGCCACGCCTGCTTGCCTGGCACAGTCACGGCTCTTGGTCTACCGTCGGTCTCGCGCGAGGGCTAATACGTGAACTTGCTCAATTTGCAATTAGGTCGGGTTGTAGTGAGATGTTTTTTTTTTGCTTCGTTTCCTGAGTTTGTTTTGTCCATTCCAAATCATAGTTTGTTTGACTTTCAAACCTAAGTTAGA
The DNA here is from genome assembly GCA_015847255.1 of Hyparrhenia diplandra. Classification (NCBI taxonomy): domain Eukaryota; kingdom Viridiplantae; phylum Streptophyta; class Magnoliopsida; order Poales; family Poaceae; genus Hyparrhenia; species Hyparrhenia diplandra. Next base: position 109,621 of record JADLZK010009564.1, on the reverse strand, counting down.
TCACTTGTTTTATTTAAAATTTTGTGTAAAATATTACTTCTTTTATTGTTGCATGCTTCATTAATAAAAATTCTTTGGAATAACTTAAATCGGATATGTTTGTAAACACTTTTTGAATAAGACGAGTGGTCAAACTTAAGGTCAAAATAATAAATAAACTATAATTTAGAATGGGGAGTAATAAAGTTTGTGTTTCAAAAAAAAAAAAAAAAAAGAATTAAAGATAAAGATGCTCTCTAGGTCCTTAAAATATGAAATTTAAATATACCTCAACCCGGACTATCTTTAATTTGATTAAACTTTTTACATGAAAAGCACACATAATTTACCTCTTTTGATACACCCACTTCGTTCTTTTTTACATGTTGCATTATGTTTGTCTTAAGTCGAGCATTGCTTCCTACTATCTTTAACACCATCTATTTCAATTTTAATTTTATGACCTCTGAATAATATATTATAGAAGTATTTATTTATAGTGAAGCAAGAAACACAAATCTTATGTCATGGGCCTGTATAATTTGTTTTGGAATTGATTGATGTTTGACCAGGACAAGCATAGTACAACATGAAAATAGACCGGATATAAGGCATAGACCTCTGCAATGAATTCGAAGAGATCAAAATCAGACAATATGTATTGCGACTCCTGCTCGGATGTGTGCACCTTGGATGATTTTTTCCTTCAGCGCTGAGCACCTGTGCGCCCAGGAAGGTGGTCGTCGTCCCCGGTACCTCAAGGCAAGCCCGGTGCAGCCGAGGCATGGAAAAGGAATTGCGGGTCCAGCGCCGGCGTGGCCATCGTGCCACGCGCGGGCGATAGGCGTCCGGGTGCTCGAAGCCCGCTGCGCGCCCCCGCGGGCAAAGGGAACACGAGGGCGACCGGGATGTGGCGTGAAAGCGCCGCAGTGCGGGGGTGGCATGCGCGGCGGCCGAATGCGAAGAGAGATGCGTATAGTCTCGAGAAATGTGGTCTCGTTGTGGCCGCGAGGGAGGAGGTGAGAGGACCAGCGCCGGACCGACTAGCGGCGGCGATGAAGATCGCGAAGGAAGAGAGGAGCGATGTGGCTGTGGTTCCTACTTGGAGAAGAAAACAAAAAAGAGAAATATAAAAAAAGAAAAGAAAGATATTTTGTGATATTTCAGTTTGTACCACTAGAAATTAAGGTGAGCCTTTTCAAAAGTGGCTTCTTATAATTTGGATCATATTATATTTGATCTCACTGGTCACTAGATATTGACAATGATATAAAAATATAATAATAATAATCATTCAAAATTATGTTCATCACTAACACTAAATAAGGGCCCTCGCCAAATGCTGTCAAGGCCGTGGGCGTGGCACGTCGAGCTCCACCCTTCATGCGCTAGCTGCCACCCGAGCGTGGCCGTGCTAAATCCTCCACCACCAGAGGTACACCTCCCTCGCGAGGGAAAGCTGGAGACGCCATGTCGGGCCCGTGGTCTATGAGAGGCACTCGCCCTCGCTTGACTGGTGTCGAGATATGCGATCTCTCGGCGTGGCTGTGGAGGAGGAGGAGAAGGAGCGCCTGAGAAGATCAGCCGAGCAGTGTCTGACTTTCTGGCGACGGCGATGGAGATTAGGGAGAAAGAGCAAAGTAATGTGTTGCGGTTGGTAAACTTTAGATGAGTATAGGCGAGTGCGGTTTCCGATAGACTCATATCTTTGGAAAAGAGAAATCGGAGGAGAAAAAAAAGTGACTATAGAAAATATAGTCTTTGAAATGAAATTTGCAAAATAGGTAAAATATACATAAGCAAGAAAACTTTTGTTCACATTTCTTATTAATGTTTGGTAATTATTTTCTCCCGTAGCAACGCACGGGCATGTTTCCTAGTTATTTTAAAAAAGCTTTAATCCTTTGTAATTTAAGCAATAGTTTTACACCCCGGTGCAACGCACGGGCGTATTTTGCTAGTTATTTTAAAAAATCTTTAATCCTTTGTAATTTAAGGTGAAATTAGCGTGCTATAGGGAAATACGGAAGGTCTACTTCACCCTCACCCGATGCCACATTTTTCTCCTACGCATCGATCACCAACATGGTACACTTCCATCCATCACCCTCTGCCGCCGCTGCCCTGTTTGTCCCTTGCTGGTCCCACCGTTGGACATATGTGTCACAACCACACATGTATCTGATTCACTTCTTTATTTTTTAGGGCTAAGAGTTAAAAAATAAACTCATGCTAATAGGATCCTACTTCGGTTCTCAAAAGTAGGACCACCAAAACCCTCTTTTTTTTTTTTTTTTTTTTTTTTTTTTTTTTTTTTTTTTTTTTTTTTGCGACTGGGGAGATTCATTCATTATAAAGTTCCGGGATTACAATCTTCAGTCAACAGACTAAAGATGCACGCTGGGCTTATCTGCCACCACCCAAGCTGTGCATTGTCTGTGACCTGCTTAGCCAACGTATGAGCTAAACCCTCTTCAAGCCCCCATTCATGTTCAGATTTAGCAATTGGAACTTCTCATGCAAAAGTAGAGTAGCGGTCGCTTGCAAAGGTGAAATGGTAGCTTACTAGCTTATGGTATAACATGCATGTTAGCCCGGTATAACACCTAGTACAAATAAAAGTTATGGTATTTTACATGACTAATTAGCCCTTGATGTTTTATTTGGCTTCAAAATGTTGTTTGATTTTTGCCATGTAGTTCTAAAGTTACCATCTTTTGCTATTTGTAACAATTTTTGGACATCCCTTTTGTCCATCATGTTTCGTTGGCTTCATGGGTTACAGTTTTTTCATGCGAAAGGCTTCATGGATTAGCTTCACTAGTCCTTTTCTTCGTTCTTAGTTGTTGAAAAGCGAATGGGAAACTTATTCATGGCATTATGATCTACTACTAGGTTGTTAGCATGGCCACATAATGATATAAGGCATTTGCTAGCTGTTGACTTGTGTTGCCCATAATATGCACATGGCCGAACCACGGCCCGCTATACTCGTATTCGAGCATTAACTTGTGTTGACTGTCGTAGTTATCCATTTTGACAGCGTGCTGTCGTCGTACATGTACTCCTCCAAGTAGTAGTAGACGCTGTCGTTGTACATTGTCTGGTAATGGAACGTTGTAGTAGACACGTCTCATGTGAATAAAGATGTGCCAATCTATGGAGTCTCTCTGCTTGGCACGACTGTTTGCATTTGGCGCATCCCTTTGTTTGCACGCCTGTCGTGGCCCGATGCATTTGTTGGCGCGGCTGTCAGCATCCCGCGCGGCACGCGGTGCCAAACCAGGTTCACGACCCCAGCCGCCCCGCCGGTGCCAAACCCAGGTTTGGTTCGGTTAGGTTCACGGGTCGGAAGCGGAACGAACCGCGGGTGGACCCTCTCACGTTGCCGCTGCTCTCACATGGACACCAACGGCTCGTCCATTCGGCTCGTCACCGGCTGCGCTGCTGCCTGCCTCTGCCTTCTCCCTTCCGCTCGGTCTCCTCGCAGGTAGATCAGCTGGTCGATCAGGCAGAGTCGACAGCACGTGGTGGCCGTCCGTCGGGTCCCCTAGGGTCGGTCAGGGTCAAGTCGACACCGACACGGTTCTGAACCTCTATTATTTTGAGGACGGTCGACACGCCCCACTTCCCGCCCCACTTGTCAGTTTGCTTGCTTTGGTTGCACAAACTGACAAGGCATCGCAAAGGAATCTAGAAAACTACGGGCATCAGAGTGACAACATTTGGCTAGGCGCGTGCACTCTACTGTAAATAAATCTCGAAAGCTTTCACACCAGAAAACGAAATCCACTCAGTCACGCATGAGTTGCTTTCAATTCGATCGATGGCCGTGCATGCCCTAGGATTTTTTTTTTTTTTTTTTTTTTTTTGCAGCAGCCTGGGCCTGATCAGCTGCACTTTTTTGTGGTGCAACACACGCTCCCATGGGCACGGCCACACAAGCAGGTTCAGATTTTGTGCTGCAGAGATCTCAACACACGATTACCTAACAGAATCATTTAATTGTACACGGACGAGGGAGGGAGCATGTGTTGCCGTGCCAACACGCGCGAGTGAAATGTATCACGGCCGCACAATGCTCGTCTGGCAATTAACCTCGTCCGCGTTGGGTGGGATGCCTTCACCATAGGGGAGCAGATGCCCATGCCGCGCATGCTTGCTTCGTGGAAAAAAACGCTCGTTGGGAGCTGCAATGGAGGGATTTCCAAGAAAATACACCAATGGGGCCTTGTTTAGATGACTAAACCTTTTTCTCACTTTCTCTCCATCACATCACATTAAATACATCAGAAGACATATGTTTGGAGTATTAAATGTAGGTAAAAAAAAATTAATTACACAGTTTAGATGTACATTACGAGACGATTATTTTGAGCCTAGTTACGCCATAGTAGGATAATATTTACCACTAACAAACGAAACATGCTATATTGTACGATATGACATTCGGTTATAATTTTTAGCCATCTAAACAAGGCCTAGTGCCAGTGCCTGCCTGGGTCGTCCCCTCAGCTGCCAGGTCGCACTAGTAGACTCGTACAGTAATAATAAATAAAGGGGGCAGCTGAGCTTAACCACTGATGTGTGCTGTGCTGCGGCTGGGCGCTGGCACGCGGGTGCGTTCCCACTTTGCTTTGGGTGCACAAAGTGACAAGGTATCGCAAAGGAATACAGTAGGGGCGGGAGGTGAAACTCTCCTTGACACTGGCCTAATCTAACACAGTTACCACAAACATGTAGGGTGTGTTTAATACCCTAACTTTCTCTCCAAATTTTCTCCATTCAAATTCCACTATCGCAAAAAAGATTAATCCATCACATCAAAATGTCAAGGATAATTTTACCACTCGACAAACGATGAAATATGCGTAAAAAAAATAATCTAATTAAACACACCCGTTTAGATGTACATTGATCCAGACGATTTTTTTAGACCGGCCTGAGCCAACCACTGACGTCGTGGTTGGCCATAATTTTCCTGCATCAAAATGGCCACTAACAAACGAAATGTTTTTCTACCCGCGGTACTTGTTGGAAGATATCGCGATGTGACATTACCGTCCAAAAAATTTTACAATCATAATTTTGGGTGTTAAACACACCCGTAGCTGCTCTATCTATTAGTGCCACAAAAATTGTAACCACTGATCCAACCACAGGTAGCTCTCTCGCGATCGCAAGTGGCACTAGTAGACCGGCGGCTGAGCCAACCACTGATGTGTGCTGCTGCGATTGGCCACCGCTGGCACGCGTGCTGACTGGGTCCTGCATGCGTACCACCGCGCCCACACCAACGGATGCCGGGCCACGTGCAGGCCATGCCGTGTACGTACAGCGACGCTCGCTTTGATTTGATTATTGCGCGGTGCTGGTCCACGACAGCTGGTGCGTCAATTTATTATTTAGGAGCACCGTATCGTGACGGGTGGACGGGCATCTCGAGGGTGACTACTCGGGTTACTCTCCATATTAATAGCATCGGTGGGTGGGCGGGCGGGCGGCGTCGCTCTTATCTCTTGGTTCACACGTTCGGTCTTCATGAGGATGTACCTCCCTTCTTCCCTTGATCTCGTCCCTTTGCACCTCCGTTCCGTTCCTTCCCTTGCAAAGATTGGAACGAGGTGGGCGAGCCGCGGTATGAAGAATCCGTTCACTTCTCATGTGCACCTCCCGTTCCCTTCCGAGATCAATAGGTATGAAGAATCCGTTCACTTCTCATGTGCACCTCCGTCCCCTTTCGAGATCAATTCGTTTTCTTGTCTCTCCCCTCAAATTTCTACTTGTACTCTTTTGGAATTGTTATGACCACTGTTTATTGTTTTGTGTAGATTGTTTCGTGCCCATGAAGATATTTGGAACGGAGGTGGGCGAGCGTTGGTTCGAAGAATCGAGGTCTCCTATTCATTATCTTGAGTCAAATTTCTTTCCATAGTTTTTTAATTGTCACCTTCACTTTTGTTTTGATTGATTGATTTTTGTAGATTGCGAAGGGGACAGAGATGCAGATGCAAATTCGGGGAAAGAAGGACCGAGCGAACCAGTTGTTCCACACACCCATGGTGTAACGGTAAGCCCACGGATTGAATTGGACCCTGTACAACATGGCCCAGAAAGGAGTCCAACGGCCAGAAAGGAGTCGAACGGACCGCTGTCCAACGGCCCAGAAAGGAGTCGAACGGACCGCTAGGCTACCGTGCGACCACAGGCGAGCACGGGACTGCGTCGCGCCGCCGCCTCAGTCCTCACGCCGGGCTCCCTCGTCGCGCCGCCTCCCCTCCCTCGAACGGACCGCTAGGCTACCGTGCGACCACAGGCGAGCACGGGACTGCGTCGCGCCGCCTCCCCACGCCGGGCTCCCTCGTCGCGCCGCCTCCCCACGCCGTCGCCCCTCCCTCGAGCTCCACGCCGCCGCCGGCTGCTAGGGTAACTTCTTCCTCCCCTCCTCTTGTCGATGATCTGTTAAAGTCAGCCGTTCTAGTGCGTTTCATCTTGGCCTTGGGTTGAGCAGTGAGATTAGATTTGCTTGCAGCCTCCCTGCACCTCTGCTCCTTGTTTGGATGCATCATGGCTCCTCAGCTGCCGTGCGCACATGTCATACTTGTCATGGCACCATCATAAAACAGGGGGGTGGGAGTTGTATGGGCCGGTTGCCGTCCTTATTTGGAGTTACCGCGTGATGCCTGTCATGGAGCATCTGAAATGGTTAGAATGCTGCGTTTGTGTGCGGTTTTGCATTGTGTTTTGTATTCCTGCACCCTGCAGTGTAAGAGACTAGTTAGCCTCAACACTGAAACATGCAAATGCATCTTGTGCGTTTTGTAACTGTAGATGCGTTAATCATCTGGCGCCACATTTTAGTATTCCTGGCCACACATTAGAACTTAAGTGAAATTATTCTAAGATGTAGAGCAATTTCCACCTTTTTGTTGAAAATTTCAGGGCCATACTGACTTGGTATTTCTTTTTTGGAGATATATATATACATATATGTAACTGATTTGGCTGTCGTGTGGGTTCAGTTCACCCTTTAGCCTTATTATTTTTTTATTTATTAACAGAATATGTTAATATAGTCTTATTACTATAATAGGAGTGCAAGATCATTTCCTTGTCTGTCAGAGCAGAAACTCTTGTTATTCTATATGTCAATCTTTGTCATTGAAGATATTTCTTATTTATTGTACTACCTGAATGTCAGACTTCTAGCTTTGATAGAAACTCTGTACTTCCAGATTAGAAGAAAGGAGCAAGAAGGAGAAGCTCCTCAACCTCTACCCAAGAAAGTTGGATTGTGCTGCTTGACCAAGTATCAAGGTTAGTATTTGGTGCATTTCACATTTTTGTTAATTTTTGTTTGATTGAAAGTGTTTGCAACCTGCATTGCTCATGAATTGCTCGGTCCTAAAATCTTGCCACTTCTTCAGGTCGCTTTGTTCTCTGGTGTAACTAAAGTGATGGCTTTCCACCATCTTCTTCGGAACCTGAGAGCCACTGCAAGAGGTACTGGTCTTCGGAAGCTGGAAACTGGGATTGCTTTTATCAGAGAATATTCTGCAAGTGGCTGGAATGCCTCTGATACTTGTCGGATTAGGTATTGAAAATCATCTTTCTTCAATAAATTAGTTTAGCATGATGTTAAGTTTAATACTTGTCTGGTACTTGTCTAAATACTTGTCTGATACTTGGCTGGAATGCCTCTGATACTTGTCTAATACTTGTCTCTGATACTTGGCTGGAATACCTCTGATACTTGTGTAATACTTTGTGTAATACTTGTCTCTGATACTTGGCTGGAATACCTCTGATACTTGTCTGATAATGTATATTTTCAATATTTCAGAGGGGCTTCTCAGGACATCTTGTTTCCTGGTGTGCTACTTGAATCACTAGCTGAGCATGAAGCTACCTATCCTTTGGTACAGAAAATTCCTGATGATGAGCTTATCACATTAGATCCGGCACGACAATATGAGATTTCTGATCATTGGCGGCCGATGCTGCACAGCGGTTTCATTCAGTCTTACCTGTGCAAGACAGAAAAAAAGATTGCATTAACAATCCATTTGACTATAACAATGTTGGTGTGATTAAGGGACTGAACATCCTTGCTTTCAAGAAGTTTGTCAGAATTGAGGGGAAAGTAAACTCTGATCACAAGGGGTATACTGGTTTTCTGGAAGATACTTTTAGCCGGTTTTGCGGCTCCTCACCCTTGCCTGAGCAGTTCCCTGAATGCCAACAATTCATTGAGGCATGCAACAATGCAACTGATTCAGATGATGAAGTGCTTCTGCATCATTCGTTCTTCCTCGATGATGAGCCGTTGGCTGACCTATACACTGAAATTCACCGATTGCTGCGTAATGAGTTTCGTCACCGTAATTTGGGAAGACAAGCAATGAAGATATTGAGGAAGTTGAATGAAGACTTCAGCAACCATGACGTTGTACGTTATTGCTTGCGTCATCTGATATTGCATTCTCTCCTTGGTGCTCATTGCCCAGCTCAGGTGAAGAAATCTGTGCTTCAAAGTCTTGAATACAGACCACCCACGGATGGAGCAGCAGTTGTTGATATACACAGGAACGCTGTCCAGCATGCGATCGAGACGGATGTTTTGAATGCCGCTCTGCTGAAGCGCCCTAATTGCAAGGATTTACTGAAAAAATATACTCGCATTGATCTTATCAAGGCTCTTAGGTACATGTACTCCACGTATCCTGGAGAAGCCATTGTTGCCTTCAAAGACGAAGAAGTACTTCACCATCTTGGAATGGATCGAAGACTTCCAATGGATAAACTCTACGGTTATATCCCTCCAGGTTGGTACTAGTTCTCCTAATATGTTTATTTTGCTGTCATAACCACTCAATTGCTGCTCATTGATTAACTCTACAAATGTCCCTCCTACAGCCATCCATTTGTTTGAATTGGAAATCTGTACCTCTAAACCATAGCAAGTGCTAGTTTCTTTGGAATGACTTATTCATGAATAAACGGCTGTTATCTTAGAATATAGATTGCATCACATGCATTTAGTTGCAATATAGGTTGAGCATATGTAAATGCACATGGTACCAGGCATGAAACCAGTGTTTTTGTTCTGCAGCTGCAAGCTATGTGGCTGTAGATAGAACATCAGCAGAGATTTCTGTGGCACTTGACCTTTGGTTTTGGATCAAAGTCCTGTGTGGTTGTCCCAATGCTCTTGTCAGGGTTTCTGCATTAGTTAAATGTATGTATGCTTTGGGTGGTTTCTCTGCTCAATCACATGCTGCGCTATGGAAGTTTCTGCCAAGTCCTATTATGAACCCTGCCAAGACATAGTGGGTTGGGTTGAGTTAGGTGTGAGTTAATTTGGGATGGGGTGGGGTGGAAATAAGCAATAATTAATTAAGTTTGGAATGGGCTGGGATTTCACCCATTGGCAGGGCTAGATTGCCCTCATCTGTCCTGGTTTTATGAACCCTGTTGATGTCAGTAGTCATAAGTACTCCCAAGTATTTCGCATTCTAACTGCAACTAGAATCATCTCAATCTGGTGCCTGGTGGTTTGCATTCTAACTGCAACTAGAATCATCTCAATCTGTTGCCTCGTGGTGCTCAGTTCTGAATTGTGAGTAGATGGAACTTTGGTAGCTGTCAGTTCAGCTAAACTTGTTCCATATGAGGTGCTAGCAAGCATTCTAAAACCAGTTCCTTATCCTGCTGCATCTAGGTCTCCTGAAACACAAGGATATGAATTGTTACTTCTCCTTTTGAGTTACTGATGTGAATTCATTTAGTAAATTTAATAGCATGCATCACTTCAGTATTTTGAACTGTAATGAATGGAATTCTCCTGAGTTATTTCTATTATTTGCATGCATTTGTTTGACACATTAATAAATTACTAACCCGCAACAATTTCATGCCCTGGACCTGCAGATACTCTACGTCATTAGGCTAGATCAGTACACCAAGACGTGGAAGGTTCTCATTGGCTTCTGGTACAATGGCAGCAACGTCGCCAAACAATATAAAGAGTAGTGATGGTGGTGGGACAGTCATATCTGCCAGTAGCTTTTGAGAATTGGCTTGTCTTGTTTTGTTCAGAAAGTTTTTAGAACTTCAGTAGCTTTCTATTTCTGTTAGCAAATGTAGAATGTAAAGTTTAGAGTTGAGAAGAATGGTGTCCTTAGTATCTTCTATCTTGTGTCCATTTCTGTTATCCAAAGATTGCATGATTATTGCTTTATTTAGTAGCACGATGGTTCCATTCAGATCAAGCTGTTTTATTTAGTAAGCTGTGTGGCTGTGAATATCAGCAAAAGCCTGTGACATGTATGAGCAATAGTGCTGATTACTAGCAGGCAACAGTGCTTCCTACAGCCTTGTTTGTTAGATGAATTCGGATTTAAATTTGATCTCAGACAGCCATGTTTATGCACTATTTGTTTGTTAGATGAATTCCAGATCAAAGTTTTGATCTCAAACAACCATGTTTATTGTTCTTGGAGGATCTTGTTAAGTGTTATGACATTCGGTTACTAGAATTATATATATATGCATGTTTGTATTCATGTTTTTGTTCTTATTGGCTCATTGACGCGACTGGAAATGTACTGATCGAGCATGCAGTAATTCATATTTTTTTTGTTGGTATTGGCTAACTGGCTCCCGTCGGCAAAATAAACGCATGCCTGTGGATTCAGGGTGTGAATGCTGTAGGCACCCATTTTTTAAACCTTCCTTCAATCCGAACAACTTATTTCAAGGAAAAAAAGATATACAAAGTGTATCTTTGTGTACTAGAAATAGAAATTACACTCGGATGCTAATTACAAGTGAATGAAGTTAAAAAGCTTCCAAACAGGGCCTAAAGGGGCCCGTTAAAGGCCCAACTGGAGATGTATATACATACTGCGAAGTAACCCTAATCGACGCCTCCTATCCCTCAGCCTCTCCCTCCCGGCTGCCGCACACGGCGGTACTGCCGCCGCGAGCCCGCAACTCGGACGAAACGCCAACGCCACCAGCCTCAGGCTACTGCGGGTCTCTCTGCTGAGCTACCGCCGCCGCCCAGGACTTGTCCGATCCCTTCGCCGTCGAAGAACACCTACAAGGTACTCCCACCCACTTCTCTTCCCACCAGCTATTTGGGTATGTGGTGCCTAAAAAATTCTAACTTTTTGCAAACATTATCGTGTTTCTCGGCGCCATTTACTAGATCCGCCCCATTCATCGACCATGAGTGTCTCGGCGCGGCGGTTTCTGAATCTGATCGTCCCGGGCTGTACCCCTGGTGTCAAATCGCTTCGTCGCATCGACCTGGAGACCCAGCAGCTGTTTTACCCACCACAATCATCCAACGGAGACGGATCTGAACCAGCAGCAGGAGGGCAAGGCACCAGCTCTCACCCACTGGCTTTAAAGATGGAGATGCTTCGGCTTACTGGTCCAAGCTTTACCTTACGTGCTCTAAACAACAAATGGAACCTGAACTGCTTCCCGCTCGCCAACTCCAAGGTCATCTGCAGGGGATCAGTCGGGATTCGGGTTCATCTTCGACCTGAATTCACGCAAGGTGGGAACCATGCCCCCGCTCCCCAAGCTGCCAACGGTGAAGCCCGTCTCCGTCTTCCTTCACAAGCCCAACGTCGATGACGACATCTTTTGCAATGACAACGGTAGCATCCTCTTCCTCATGGAGAGCAACCCCCGACCAGAGCCGATCTCCTATAGTGTGCAGGAGAGCGAGCAGTTCGTGGGCTTCATCAACCATTATCCGAGCGGGTGCAGCAGTAGCGTCAAATCCTTCACCTGCCGCCTCCTTCCTCCGCCGCCTTTTTGGAGGAGAGACATGTAGCTGGTACAACAACACCCCCGAGATCACAGCCTACGGTGTCGTTGGCGGCGGATCACATGTTTGCATCTCCGTTGAGGGTGTTGGCACCTACTGCCTCGACACAGCAGACTACAAGTGGAGCCAAGTTGGCAAGTGGACGCTGCCCTTCCATGGAAAGGTTGAGTACGTGCCTGAGCTCAACCTCTGGTTTGGCCTCTCTGCTGGTTCCCCTGATTCCCAGCACTTGGCTGCTGCTGACCTCTCTGACATGGATTCCCAGCCACAGCTAGTGTCCGGCCCTTGGAAGGAGTTTGTTCCACCAGATGAATGGAAGGAGTGCAAGGATCCTCAGTTTGTCAGCCTGGGTTCTGGAAGGTTCTGCATTGCAAGGTTCTTCCAAGAAGCTACAGGCTCTGATGATGGTGATCAAGTGATCCATGAAAATGTTGCTGTCTTTACCGGTGTTGAAGTCAATAGCAGTGGCACAGGGAAACAAGTCCAAATGACCCCTCACAGGTCCAGACTTGCCAGCAACACTAGAATCGAGGCATTGTTCTAACTAGTTTCTGTGCTTTGCACTCGGACTCATTGTTTTATCCATTATCTATCTTCCGTCGAAATTGGGGACTTGGAGGCAACTTAATTTTCATCATGGAACTTCTATATTGAAGCCTACTGGTGTTGATCCTTTTATTACTGTATATTGTCTCCTAAAGTGCTGTGATGTTGAATATTACTCAATTATTGAACTATCTTAATCTGGTTCTGTACCATTTATAATGCTCCTGTGATGATACATTCCATATGGTCTAACATATACTCCCTCGGCCATCCAAATTAATTAATTTATAAGTTTGACCAACTTCATAGTGAAGGAAATATCAACATCTATGCCCCTTAATAAGTAGACTATGAAAATGTATTTCATGGTAATTCTGTGTCATAAATAGTGTTTTAATATTTTTCTGTCTTGAAAAATTTAAATATATATTGTTTTCTTATATAAACATTGCATTGTGATAACTCTAGAAGTCAATTTATTTAGAGTAAGGAGATAGTACTTCATCTTTCTGGTGATTCCATCTGGATTGCTCATAAGCTTTTAAGCTTTTAAAGGAAAGTTCTCAACATCTTGTAAAAACTTCCCACTAAAACTTTTGAAGATATCAGCAACTATATCTGGCTATCAGTGTATATTGATATATAAATCTCTTCGCCCCATAAATTGATGACGCTATAGGATGAGGGGGTGTCTGGTTTGGGCGTCTAAAGTTTAGCTGACCAAACTTTATTTCATTTAGTCTACTTTTTACCAAACACATGGACTAAATGGGAGGTAAACGGAATTTCTAATTGTCTCCTTGTATATTTGTTGTGATGTTATCTTCCACTTTTATGTGGCTTATATCTTTTGTGTAATGCGTATTGAGATAATTAGAAATTCAGTAAGTTTATCATGTAAATATATTTACTGATCTATCTGATGATACTAAACTTGAACGAAGTGGACAGAGATACCCCAGAGAATGTCAGAAATAATTAATTTCAAAAACAAGGCCTCACTTGACATGAATCGAAAGATATAACAAAATCACTTGGCATTGCATTTACTATATGTTTCCATAGATCCGCCAAGGCATTGCATTTAGTGAACCATTGACAAAACAATGATATATCAAGACATACATCCTGAACCTATCATTCATCCAGTTTGGTCATGTAACAGACTGGAATCACTCTTAAATATTCCTAGTTTCCATTAAGTGAACTAATTAAGGGCATCACAATTGTATTGTGATCTCTTGCTCCATCCTAAATTTCGAGATCCTTGACATGAGCGATTCTGATGATTCTCCTACACATAAAAGGTCAAGTATAGGAAATAATATTCAAATCGAAATTATGCATAGTAAGTCAAATAGTACACGGATTGTTTGAAAGTTGAAACTGATGTTGAAAAAGTAATAAATAAATATTTTGTAAGACCTATATATATATTTCTTTCGGTGAACAACATTCCTCAGCCCCAAATCTAACAATTGTTTACTTGTGCTTTCATCAAGGCTGTTCCTAGCAACTTTCTATCATATGACATTAATCCATATATCAATGGCAAGAAGCATTCAAGCCTGAAAAATTAATCCATAATATTCACTGCTAAGATTGATTGTATAAACCATAGATATGCTTCCGTACAGAGCTGAGAAAAATTATGGCACAAACTAATAGTCAGGAAGTTTTTTCTTTGTTTAAAAAATGCTATTTTCTATCTACTAAACTGAAAATGATTTAGCCGTCAAATTTTAACAGAGGAAAATGTCAACTGTCCTATAGTCAAATATTTCTAGTTTGATATAGGCATACAGCTGCATAGATGAAGCAATTTTGAAATGAAAAAATTCACCTGAACTATTACAAAAAATAAGGTTGAAATAATACTGGATACTATATTTAAAAAGACGAACCATCTAAAATTACAGAAACAAAGAGCATACCTCCGTAAATATATTTTTACTGTAACCAATCATCCACTATCTCCGTCCACTTCCTTAAAGTTGCAAGCAACACCAGGTTCCACAAAAGAGGATAATAAGCAGCATCTTCAAAATAGAAAAAACATCTGTCAAGTTTAACAGTGTCCGTGTCAATGTTCACCTGATGAGCTGCTTCACCAGTCGCCTGACCTCGGCAGAAGAGTGCTTGCGCAGACTATTCAGTATTCACCTGCCGCCCGATGTCAGTCTCCGCACGAACATGAACATATAAGCAAGCAAACTGATTGGCCCACCCATTCGTGTAGGCACGACCAGATTAGGATCGAAGAGATCCACATTTATCTACAACCATATAACTTAAATATGAATCGAGAGATCCAGATCGATTAGGGGGAGATGAACGAACAAAGATTGCAGTTTCCTGCAAGAGAGTAAATTGTTGGAAGTAAATAGATGTTTAATCATCTGAAAATAGGAATAACAAATTAGATCAGTCAGTATAATGAGAATTAGAGGTTACCTTAATCCCATGAACAAACCGTGGCACTTTTCTAGTTTTCTTGATAATACTAATGCCAAATGCAGAAAAAGATTTTGACTGCAATTTTTTTTTTCCCACTCGGGGAAACCCCATTTCCATTATATTGAAACGGAAATACCAGATAGTTATGGAAGATTCAGACAGATACAAAGGACCACATCGACGTTCTTACTGCTAACCAAACTTGCCTCAAAAAACCTGACTTACTATCTGAAACTAAACTTAGTTTTTCAACACCAGACCATTTCTAACAGAGTTTTAAAATGACTGAAACAGCCATCAAGAACCAGCAAAGGCAAAGTAAACTTATTACACATCAAAATAACCAACAGTCAACAAAAGATTTCCTCTTCTCCAACATCTTCCAACTGTCCTGGCCGACCATTCAACTCCTTTTTGACGACTGTAGATACCGGTTCCTTAGTCTTCATGATCCTCTACATCTTCAGCGACTTCGTCTTCGAGCAGCAGGAGGTTAATCTGCCTTGAAGTTTCCTTTAGCTAAGATATCTTTGGCAATTTGGAGCATCAGACTAGCCCCACTCACCAGCATTTCTTTTTCATTGTTACCATACAATCCTGACCAATATGCCATGAAAGAATGAGCATGACAGATAATTTCAATTGGATTTCTCATAAGCTTTTTATCAAAAATTACTCTATTTCGCATTTCCATATAGCCCAGCAAATGGCCCCAATACCCAAAGCAAAAAAACTATTTCCATAAGATAGCCAAGTTTTGCACCAGCTCCAAGCTTGATTTAGATTACAAGGGATATTATTAGCTCCTATGGATTTTGCAACAATAGACCAAATGACTTTTGTAACAGAACAAGTAAAGAATAAATGCTCAATTGTTTCCAACTCATCACAAAAAGCACATTTGGGATCACCCACCCAATTCCTTTTCACCATATTATCTTTAGTCAAAATAGCATTGTTAGCCATTTCCCACGAAATATTTTAATTTTCTCCGAATTTTACTTTTCCGCATTATTTTATGAAACAAAACGTAATCGGACCGCGATGGCGCGTATCATATACGATTTCACCGAGAATTTCTTATTTTTGTCGCTCCGGATAACTACATCATGTGAATCCCTACCTTGCCAAAGCCTACAGTCTTGACAAATTTTCTCCCATTCATGACTCAAAGGATCCACTAACCATCTTCTAAAAGAAATATTGGAATCATGTAATGCATCATAGACAAATCTCCTTATCACATGTTAAAGTAAACAAATCAGCATGCAAGGCGGCAATTGGCTGATCATATAACCATATGTCATGCCAAAATCTAGTCAAATCACCTTTCTGGGTCACAACACTTCTACCATATAAGTAAATGTCCTTGACTTTTAACATATCAGCCCACATAGGTGAATCATTTACTTTATGAGTAACTTCCCAAATAGATTTGTTTCTCAAGTATTTATGTCTAACAATTGTCCGCCATAAACCTTCTTCCTTCTCCAGTTTCCACCACCATTTACATATTAAACTTATATTCATTTTTCTTGGGTTTTTAATACCTAGCCCTCCCTTTTTCTTGCTTTTACTAATAACTTCCCATCTGATAAGGTGGTATTTCTTTTTAGAACTACCACCTTGCCAAAAGAAAGATCTCATCTGTTTTCTAAAGTATTAACGAGCCTTTTGGCAAATGATACACCGACATGTGATAAATGGCCGTATTACTTGTAATTGGATTCAATCATAATTTTCCTCCCAGCTTTTGATAAGAGACCACCTTTCCAAACATCTAATTTCTTTGCTCCCTTTTCCACTAGAGGAACCCAGTCACTTATTTTTAACCTACTTGGGCTTACTGGTACTCCAAGGTATTTAATAGGGAAAATCCCAATTTGACAATTAAAGATCTCAAAGATATTTGGAGCCCCACTCCTCCCCATCATTTATCATAAAAATTTTACTCTTATTAAAGTTTATCTTAAGACCAACAATCATTTCAAAAAAGTATAATAGTAACTTCATGTTATTTGCATTCTCTACCCCATGTTTCAAAAAGACAATTGTATCATCTGCATATTGCAAAAAGCACTACCCCATTTGGAATTATATGACTGATCAACCCTTTTATTCTACCTTCTTCTTGTGCTGCAGCACCATCCTAGTTAGACAATCAACCACCAAATTAAAAGGATGGGCGACGGGGGATCACCTTGTTCGACCCCTTTATAACTTTTGATGTAATTTCCAATCTGGTTATTTATTTTAACACTTACTTTGTACCCCCGGATACAACTTGTTGGATCCACTTGCACCATCTTTCTTCAAATCCTCTTTTCTCAAGGCATTGAAATAACAACTTCCAATTTACCTTATCATACGCTTTTTCAAAATCTAGTTTTAAAATGATTCCAATTTCACCTCTTCTTTTAGTTTCATGTAAAATCTCATGCAAGCAAGCTATGCCCGACACTATATTCTGTTTTTCATAAAGGCGGTTTTGTGTACGATGAATGATTCGATCTATAACAATTTCCAATCTTAGTGTCAAAGCTTTTGTGATCAACTTATAGATACTATTTAACGGACAGATTGGCCTAAATTGTTGAATCTTATGTGCATCCACTATTTTTGGTAACAAGGTAATTATACCATAATTCATTCTACTTATGTCAACTCTATGATGATAGAAATCATCAAACAATTGAATGATGTCCCTTTTAACAATATTCCAACATGCTTGATAGAATTCTATTGGAATTTTATCTCGGCCCTGGGGGCCTTGTTTGCTTCCATTTGATTTAAAGCTCCTTTAATTTCTTTTTCAGTAAAAGGACAACAGAGAACCAAATTATCTTCATGAGATATATGAGGAATATTATTCCAAAAATTATCATCTAATGACACATCAAATTCTTCTGATGGACCAAATAGATCACTATAGTACTTAGTAGCATGCTCTAGAAGTTTGTCATTACCCTCAATAATGCCATCGAATCTTCTAAACTGTATATTGTATTTTTCCTCTTTCTTCCGGATGCACATTTATGGAAAAATGATGTATTACAATCCCTTTAAGGAGCCAATTTTCATGACTTCTACTATACCAATATGTTTCTTCTTGTTCCTAATCGTCCCGATTGTGTTTTAATAAAAATACTTTTCTATCAATTTGCCGATGAGATAAACCACCACTTTCTTCTATCTGTTCTAATTCTATTAGCTCTTCTTGAAATTTTTTTCCTTTGCTTTCTCCACTCCCCTTGTTGGTTAAAACCCCATCCTTTAAGAAATTGTTTACAAAGTTTCAACTTCATTGAATTTTGTCAAGAGTTGACTTAGCTCTGCATGGTCTTGCCCAAATTTCCTCTACCTTATCAAAGAACTCAGGATTTTTTAACCAATTCAGATCAAAAAGAAAATCAGTATGTTAATTCTTTTTTGCAGTCAACCCCATAGAAATTATTAAGGGGTTATGATCAGAAACCTCACGAGGTAATTTTTTTAACAGTTGCAAGTGGGAACATGTCTTCCCATTCTTTTGATGCCAAAATTCTATCTAATTTTTCCATCACTGGTGGGTCTTGGTTATTAGACCAAGTAAATGTACCACCGGACATAACTATCTCCCCGAGTTCATAGAATTGTATAATGGCATTGAATAGTGGTGTGTGTCTATGCACTCCACCCAAATTGTTTTTCTCACAAGAATATCTAATGATGTTAAAATCACCCCCAATCAACATTGGTTCTTGGCTATTTGCACAAAAATTGGATAGTTCTCGCCAGAAAGCAATTTTGTTCTCCTCCCTCGTGCAAAGACCATATACCACTAACAAATTCCATTTTGTCTTGAGATATTTATCCCATAAACTTACTTGCGAACAAAATCTCCTTGTTTAAAAGAACTCATATAAAATCTTTCTAATTGAACCCCTACTAAAATCCCCCCATTTTCCTCTAGATGAATTCCATTTCCATGCATATTCCCGGTTAAAGTCAATCTTTCTCAACATGTTATCAAAATCAGCAATCATTGCTTCCTGTAATCCAATGAAATGAAATTTATTTTCCATGATGAGATCATTCGAAAGGTAGAGACACCTCTTTTCTTGATGCCCCTACAATTCCATATTAAACCACTAATCATTTTTTCTTTTTTCTTTTTCTTTCTTGAGTCCACAAGAATAAATCTCTTGTGGTCATTCAAGCCCAATTTATCTGGGTCTTGTTTCTTCCCACTTGGGGAAACTTGCACTTTTTCCTCCCACTTGGGGAAACTTGCTTTTTTTTTTTTTTCATGAACTGATCTCTTTATTTTTTCTTTTCCAACTTGCAACTCTTCTATCACATCATCAATATTACTATCCATATCAGAATCAATACATTCCTTTTCTATTTGTAATTCATCAACCTCATCAAACAAAGAAAGTAGATTCAATTTTTTTATTTTTATTATTTAAATTACATCTCATAACATCTAAATCTTTGATCGGGTCAAACACAAAGAAAGCTATTATTATTAAATGAAACACCCATACTCTTGGCAATCAAATGCATATCATCATTGGACATGTGAATTAAAGAATCAGAATTTGATATGTTACCTTCCAAGGTTCTCTTTTTAGCCATCATCTCATTTTTCTCTTGAGTAGTCAAAGGAATATCCTTCTTGAGCCTTTCACTTCTCCTCCTTTCCACTTGCCCTATCTTGGACAATCCTCCAACATTTGTTTCCTCCAGAACAAAACCATCTTGTGTACTAACTTGCACATTCTTGGCTGCTTGTATTGCCTCTTCCCCAACAATTTCTTGAGATGCATTTACAATTCCTCCATCTTCCTCAATTTCCATCATGTTTTCCACTAGTATGTCAACTGTTCCAGTGTTTTTGCCATCTTCAGTAACAGTACTCTCTTGAGAAGCTATCAAGACATCAGTCTCTTTTTCACTTGCTTGAGCAGCTAACTGTCTCTTGATATTAGCATGCATTTCATCCATCTTATCAACTCTCACTGCATTTAACACCATGTTAACATCTTGTATTTCCTTATCTCTCGCCTCTATTTGTGACCCTATAGCTTGATCATTTACTAATCCAGAACTTCTCAGTCTTTCATAGAATTCATCAGGATCAGCACAAGCATAGTCCACATCAGTTATCATTGGATCTATAATTTTGCTAGCCTCATCTTCCTGCACTAGCCTTTTTTGGACAGTTTTACCAGGTGTTTTGCTTCCACCAGCAACCCCAGCAATCATGGCAGATTGACTAGAACTGCCAATTTCTTGAACACTTTTTGAGCTTTCTGCCTTTGACTTCTTAGGTAGGGGCTCTTTGTCTTCAACTCTTATACCACTAGAGAGAGTTCTTATCACTTGTCCCCCCTCCACTTCTCTTTCAAAGGTAAACACAAATCATGCACCCCGGATAAGCCTCAGCAGGTGCTAGGAACCCCGAGCACATCCTCGCAAGCAATCTTGCATCTCACATATTCAGCCTTATACCTTGTTGAAGTGTCTAGCTCCATGATTTTGCCAACTAAGCCACACACTTTTGCAATAGTTCTCAAACCTCTCTGATCAGCTGGGATTTCCCCCACCCTGAACCATCCTTGCTGGAGAGAGCCTTTAGCACTCATAGAAGCATCCCATACCTCCACTGTCATGAAAGCATCAGTAACATTCATAGCTAGCCCTTTAGGTTTTTTCCAGTCATTCAGAGACTTTGCATTAGGAAACCTCATAACATAGTTGTTTTCATCTACCATGCGAGCATTCCACTTCCAATTTGACTCACCCTCCAGGAAAGTGAACTCTTCCTCCACTTGTCTTGCTGAAGCTTTTCCATGCAAAATCTTGACTACACCAATGCTCTCTCTTTGCTTGGAGACATTTGGATCAATGCATTCATCAATAAAGAAGAAACTCTGATCTTCCACTTGAGCTGCACATAATTCAGGGCCAAAATTCCAGGCTAGACACATCTGACAGTCAAATGCAGTATGATTCAGATACCCACAGAGCTCACATCTTACTTTTCTACACTCCTTGGTAATATGATTGGTCAGGCCACAATTCTCACATGGCTTCCTATTTCCAGAGTTATCTTCAGATTTACCTTCCCCAGCCTTCCTCTTATCATTTTTAATCCATCTGCAGTCTTTTGTTTCATGATTATAGTAACCACAATTCTCACAAGCCTTCCTAATAGCATTGCCACCAACTTTCCCAGACCCAACATTGCCCTCAGACTGAGATGCCTTACCAGTGCCTTGATCAACAGCACTTGGTTGGCCCTTGGAAGCCTCCTCTTGAGCGGCTTTTTCCCACTTTTCATTGCTAGCACCTTGACTTGGAGCAGACTCTGCAGTCTTTTCACCCTCTTGTTGGCCTTGTGAGTTTGGTTCCCAATTGCCTGCACCACGACCGCCATCATAGTTAGCACCTCCATAACCTCTCCCTTGATTCCATCCACCACCTTTGCTGCCCCAACCTCGACCTCCTCCCCCTCCCCATCCTCTTCCTCCTCCCCGATTCATCTGGGCGACAACTACGGAGCTGTACTAGTCTTTATTTGCGACGACGAAGGATTTTGGAGATGGATCCCAAAAGTGCTTCAGAATTTGGTGAAGTTGGATCGATTTAGGGTTCTATGGTAAGATTGGATTGGACGGCACGGCGGTGGTGGTGGGATTGGGATGGATTGGCACGGCACTCACCCCGGCGGGGATTGGATACCCTTGCTGATCATGGAATGACCCAACTGCCCTTGCATCCGGAAATGGATCCTCGACGCGTGTCGCGATCGGTGGTGACTTGCCCAAAATACCGGGGACAATTTGGACCAGCGGAGGAGGAGGACGAAACCACGGTCGCCGATAGGTAGGGCCAGCTTGTCGGTTGTTCGTTTGCTTGACCTCTGCATCTCCCGCCTTCTTCAGCGCCGTCTCAACCGAATCCCATCGGAGCGAGATTGGAATCTCTCGAAGCTTGACCTCCTCGCGCCCAATTGCCTCAAATGGTATCGCATTCCTCTCAACCTTGCTCTTGAATCTTCTATCCGAAACATCAATGGGGAAGCTCGTAATCTTCTCCTTGTTGTGAATTTGCCGCCTCTCGAAGTTGACGGAAGGCGAGCTCATACTCGCGAATTCCTCTCCGTGCCCGCAGAATGGTTAGGGGTTTGATGGAGAAGTACGAGGAAACGATTCCTCGACTCTGAGATTGGTGGGAGAAAGGTGGGTGGATGCGGAGCCCCTAGAGGAGCACCGGAAGGAGGAGAAGGTGGTGCGGTGGCTCGAGATCTGAGGTCGCCGCCGAAATCGCCCTCGAGTCGCCATCTCTATCGGGGCTGCGCCGAACGGTTCCACGTCCTTGACTGCAATTTATGCACAGCAGATAAATGAAAAAAAAAGGTCATGTGTTGAAAACTGAATGCTTGGAAACAAACAGATATAAGAAGCTTACGTCATGACCATAGCACCAAGTAATGAGATAGCAAGGCAACTCCTTTCCTTTAAAAGTTCAGGAACAAAAGGCCCCTCACAACTTCGAAGCATTTGCTTTCGAATACCCAAGTTCAACTAAGAAACAAGTTGCTATTAGGAAGACCACAAATGCAATCAGAAATTCTAGCTTACGGACCTGCACGAAAATATTACAATATGCAATATGAGCCACTCAAACAAGAGAGATGTGAGTGCTATCTATTAACCAATGTCATTGAATTGATGATCTTCTTCTTATATATAATTGTTGACGATAAAAACCGGTAACACACCAAAACAAGAGCTAGATCGCTCTACGTAGGGCAAGCCGAAATCGAAGATCGGCAAGCGCCTAGGGATGTCCACACTGGACCGTTTGCCTCCAACGATGAGCGCGATCACGCAAGACACGTCGTCGGAGGAGCCTGTTCGGGGGGAGCGCGGTGCAAGACACGCCCGGCGAAGTCTCTTGAAACCCGAAACCCCGCACGCCCGGGGCACCCGTGAGGGCGCGCGGCGGCTATGGGCTGCCCTAGCCGGCCCGACCGCTCTAGGGCGTTGTTGTCGTCGATCTTCCGTTCATGGCATCGGCGGCGAAGAAGGAGGGAGGATGACCTACAAGCAAGACGGTAGTAGATGTGTTTTTGTCGATTGGATATAGATGGGATCAAATCGGCCATGAACCTCTTATTATATAGAGGAGGGTGGTCTTATCCTTTTAGGAAACCGTCCTTAGACGTTTCCAATCTCTAAAATTGACCCAAACACGATTTAGGAAAGAACCGGTTTGGAATCCGTACGGACGTGTCAATTTGTAGGCGCCAGTCGACGTCCGGCGCTTGCTGGTATCATCCACGCGCAAAGAATCAGCGCCCGACGCGCCTACTGCGGACCACCTGACGCCGTGCTGGCGTCCGGCGCAAGCCGGTGCTGCCCAGGTGCGAAGGAACGAGCGCCTGGCGCACCCATCGATCCACCAACTGACGCTGCTCATTTGATAGCCAGCGTCCGGCACTTTGACAGGAACCATCTCCTCCTGCGCTGAACTTCTTTTGACTTCTTTAATAGCAATGCTTTATACGTGCATGCCATATACACGTATACATGTATATCATCCTGATTGCCTTGACCAAATAATCGAGGACTCCTTTGTCTAGTACTTGAAGCTTGCCATATATTGACCAAATATACGCGGCCAACTTATGCTACCCGGCTGTACGTGTATGAATACCTCATTTTGCCTCGATCTTGCTTTCCATATGGTAGAGTGGTCAGGGAGTTGTCGGAAGGGTCGCCTAGCCATCGTTATAATCATGTTCATGACTAGCTTGACACGCCAAGCATATTTGGAAATGTTCTTACTCCAGATTCCTATTCCTGTAGTAATAAGAGCATCAGAGTGCTGAGTCCAGTTATTAGAACACCACACCATTCTAGGAATCTGAACAGCATGTTTAGAGCAAAAGCAGTTCCAATTATTGCTACAAAGAATAAACAACCACATTAGTTGACAAGAAATCCCAGGAGAATTAACATTAATCTGCCAGTTTGACAGACAATTTCTTGCAATGAGTACATTCATGTTGATTAGGCAATGAGTTTGACAGACAATTTCTTATATATATAAGTATTCTATATATTACCTCGGGTAATGATTATTATTCACTCCCGAGTCCAAACCACCGAACCTAACCCAAACCATGCGCGCTCCCCAGCACATGTCTCCGTGCACCCTTCTTTTTTATAGCATTCCGTTTTTTTTTTCGGTTCTAATAATATCCGATTCAGATCAGTAAAAAAAAAAAAAAAAAAGGGTTTCACCTCTCAGCGCCATTATGTAAACTTCAGCGAACCGGTGTGCCACTGGGAAATTTGGCTTTAGACTTGCACCTCCATGCCATTCTGGATGGACTGCCATCTAACACCGTTTGACTGAGATGAAAAAATACCATTTTGCCCTTCTGCTTGTTTGTGTGATGGCTGATCGACGTATGTTGAGGCCGGTTGCTTGTTTGGTGATGTGTATCTGCATGCTAGAAAATTTGAAAATAAATAAATAAATATTGCAATTATTTTTGAAAAGGAAGAGTGGAACATGACCACCATGTCTTCACGCATAACAATTTGAACATTTGATCAAACATTTTTTTATAAAGAAGGACAACATCACATAATAATACCAATCCTTACTGGTTCATATCATCAACATTTAAACATCATACAAAAGGTTTTCATCGCATACTAGCTAGTTCCCAAACCACAAGTGTCTAAATTACATAACCATTGCATAAAACATCACAACAAAAGAAGTAGTTCTTCCAAACCTAAGTCTTGGGCATGCCAAAAGGAAATGGTCATCACAAACAAAAAGCAACTCCCAAAAGAACACTCTGGAATCACATTCTATTCCAGCTGAAGTTTCTTCTTGCTTCTTGTATTTGAAGCTGGGCTGGCTGGGAGGTCTCTCTTGACTGGAGCCCTCTTTGGTGTGCGCTTCTTCTCTGCTTCGGTGTCTGAACTGCTTCATTGGATCCAATGTCTTTTGGACAATTGGAGGTTGTTCAATTTGGGGAGGACAAGGGCCATTTGATCCAGATCTAGTGTGAAAGCATAAATTAGAGATCAATGAGTTTCAAAAGGACAAAATGTGGAAAAGTGAAAACAGCTTAAGACCATACCTGCTAGACACCATCCCTTTGTTGACACCTACTGAAGAAGAAGGCTTTCTATTCTTTCTTTTGACTGTAGCATTGTCCACCCTCATTGTGTGGGAATACCATCCCTACTATAGGAGTGAGCACTACAATGCTAGAACTCGTAGATGCTATCTTCAGCTTTTTGTTGGGTGGACCCCTAAAATAAAGTATTGTTTTGCAAATGAAAACATGAATGTTTATGTAATGCACAAATGGTCATATGTAGCTAAAAAGTTGTTACCTCTCAGCCCGTAGTGCAGCTATGTCTTCTAGATTCCCATCCTTACATGTCTGCCAATGGTGCCCTAACTTGTGGCAAGTTGAGCACTCATGTTGCTTGCCACACTTTCCTGATTTGTTGCCGCTACTACCTCCCTCCAAAGCTGATTTCATACTGTTTTTCCTCCTTCCTGCAGTTGAGTTAAGCAAAGGAGGATGCATGAAGAAGCCACGGTTGGCTTTGGGCCACATGGACTTGTCAGGAATACAAGGCACATAACCTTCGTATGCAAGTTTGAATTTCTCAACTGAGTAGCACTCATCCACATAGTCTTCAAGTTTTGCCCCAAGAATTGATGTGATGTAGGCAATAGCATGTTTGCATGGTATTCCTGACCCTTGCCAAGCCCTACATGTACACTCTCTTTGAGTTAAGTTCACTACAAACCTGAAGGCGCTCCCAGAGCTCCCCTTAGCACAAACTTCTGCAATGCCATTTGACAATGTGGAGAACTGACTCCTAGTCCAAAGCTCCCCTTAGCACAAATTTCTGTGCATGTCACAATTTTAACCTGTTTGCTGGGAATATGATGGGCAGTGTCCCACAGTTGGACTTGTCAAGTCACTAACCTCTAAATATCTTGAGTCTGACAGTTGAAGTTAATGAACTAAATTTTGGTTGCCTGCCAAGCATGCACTTGCCTGGTTCAGGAAGCATATCAAGGTCATCCAAACAAAGCACAGGCAAAAATGCTGCAGGGAGTGGCAAAGCCCTTAGTTTGGTTTTGCTGTCAGTCACCAATGCCAAGAGGGCAGCTATGCATTAGCCATTGTGTATGGCTGTACGCATTTGACAAAACAGTGAGTGTCCTGGTCCAATGCCATATTACTGTCAAAGCACCATATGTCTACAGAAACCGAGGTTCTAACAGATGCACAAGTATAGTGGTTGCCTAAGGCACCGAATCAATGCACTGCTCTGGTGTAACAATAATTTTAAAGCTATCTGGTACATAGGAGGGACATAACATCCAAAGTTGTGAATAAGAGTCATTCGTTCATATAAAGTTCATTCACAAAGCATAAACTTTATTATATAACATAAATTGAGATATGACATTTATGGTTATGGATAGATATGAAATCTTCTAACATTCTTCTTACTGGCTTCATAAAACCAAAAGTTCTGGCTAGCACCAGCAAGCTAATCATGCTCTTGCAGTTTATCTTAAAAGTAGACTCACCTGAGTAGCAATGACAACAGTAAACTGGGAAAAGAATGAAGGATTAGTATCTATCAAATGCCCAGTGAGAGGGTTCATATAGGTGAAATCAGATTATCCTATACTACCTAGTATGTTCGATCTTACCGTGACACAACATAGAGCATGGATCGATCTTCTCCCAGTACAGTACGTACCTGGAACTCGTGGCTGGGATTGGTTGGTGCCAGGAACAGGGTGTCGCTCCACGGTGTGTACCCATCGCCGCCCTTGCAGAAGATGCGCACGGTGGGCTCAGGTGCGAACACGCTCCATGGGCAGGCGGGGGTACGACCTTGAAGGCTGTGGCGCGTAGCCCAGCCCGGCAGGACGCCTCCTCACGGCAGCGGGGGCGGCCGCCGCCGCCCAGAATGGGAGCTTGGTCGCCGGCACGGCCTCCATGTGTTTGGTCGGGCCTGGATCTCGCCGGAGAAGATGCAGGAGCAGCACAGCGCGTTGAGGTCCTCCCGCGTAAGGATCAACGGCGGCGATGTGGACAGAGATCTCGTCGGCACCGTCCGCCCAATCCGCCGCCGTGCCGCGCGCCGCATCCGTCTCGTCGTCTGCGCCGTCACCGAGCACCTCGACAGGTCCGCCTCGACGAGAGCAAGCCGCCGGTGCCCTCAGCTCCGCCCGGGACCTCGCCGGCGTCGGTGCCGGTGGCGGTGCCAACGCCTCCTCCTCCTCATGGCGCGTGCGGTCGCTTGGAGGAAGACCCGACAGTCCCTCCTCATGGCGCACGGTCTCCTCTCACCCACGGCGGCGCTGATGGCTGGTGGCGGCGGCGCTGATGGCTGGTGGCAGCTCGACGGGGCACCGGTGGCGGCGGCTGACGAATGACGGCAGAGGGAATCCATCGAATCGAACCTAGAAATAAAACTATATTACTTGATTGAATTATGTGATAGGTATATAGCTATACTAGTTAAAAATATGTTACAAATATGAATGTACTTTTATACCCTTCGTTAAAAAAAAAGAATTACAGAAAATACAATTATCACGCCCATTTTTAACATTGTAATCCACCTCAATTTCGGAAGCGTTGGGAAGCGCTACGGCGCATAAAAAATTTCCACCGTCCCATAGACACATCCTAACGCTTCCCAACGCTTCCGCATTAACGCTTCTCAACGCTTCCTGGTCCATATTGGGCCCAATTGTTCATAGACACATAAACTATTTTTCAAACGCTTCAACGCTTCTCCAAGCATTGAAAAAAACTCATATACAAAGTGTATACGAATTGCTGCCCTGTTGCCAATTTCAACATGACGCTAGATTGAATGGAGCATGCTATGCTACCATATGGCAATTCATTCCCTATCCCAAATAGTTGTAAAAATATTGTAATCGACTCAACACAATAGTATTACTGCAATCATAGAATAATGCTATATAATATATGGTGTCTTTTTTCACCAAAACCCATGTTTTTTTTTTGAGTCGATGACTTTAGGGATCACCCTTCACCCCTCCTCCTCCTCCCGAGTCCCGATCTTGCGACTCCTCCGCCTCCCATCCGCGTTGTTATTGCATGTATCCTTAGGGCGTCCGCAATGGTAATAGCTAGTGCTAGCTACGTAGTCGGCTGACGTGGAGGTGAGAGACAACAACAAAGACTATTTTATATTGTTGGACCCACATGCTTCTCTCACATGTTCTTGGGCTACTTGAAATAGTCTAGCTATTTGCATGTAGCTAGTGACTATTCTCTCCTACTTTTTCTCGCCACGTCACATCTAGATAAATAAATAGCTAACCATTGGAGACGACCTTAGATGGAAAACAAATGTTTCTTTTGATATGTGATTTAAAGGCAGTGGCCAGCGACGACGAGCAGCTGGAGGAGGAAGAAGAACCAGTGGCGGAGGCAGAACATTTTAGAGGTGTGGCGAGGTACATTTATATAAAATTGAAACATGTATAGTAAAAATCTAAGGACTAAAAAAATATTGTGTAAATATATTATTTTATGACCAATAAATCTAATATTCTGAATTAAATAAGTTCATCATGTATCTGCTCTTCTCCGGTGCCATCGTTGCACAATCAGTCATAGCGCTAGAGTTCTATAGCTTTCTAGAATAGAAACGGTTGGACCGATTAGCCTAGACTCTGCTGCCTTCTCTCCATTCTGTTTGCTAATTATAGCCCAATCAACATGAGACACACCCGCGCCTGGCAACCAACATGCATCGATGCATACCCATACCATGTCTATTAAGTATTTTATGCGATTTTTTAGGTGTGGCAGCCGCCCGACCTTGCCACACTGGTGGCTCCGCCACTGAGAAGAACAATTAACAAAAATCGTGTTCTGCCTCACACAGGTGTTCGGTAGACACTCTATTTATATGCTTGATCGTGGCCGGTAATGATGTTGCATCGTTTTCAGGTCCTGGCTGGCCTCCATGCCTTGGGGTGTTCAAGGATCACAAGGCTAAGTGTAAGAGCAATCAACAGGTGCCTCGATGCCATTCCTCCTGGCGATGGCGCCGCCCGTTGGCCGTGGGGGGCTGGGGCATTCTCCGATGTCCGATCCAGGTAGTTAGTCGGTTGGGCTTTTTTTTTTTGTGTGTGTGTTGATGGGCCCATGCTTCTAGTCCTTTTGAACTCCAACATTGTGACACAAGAAATAAATAAGGCTAAATTTGCCGGGACACACTCTTCAAATGTGGCTTTTGCTCCCGGACACTAAAAAATGTGGTCTTCGTCCAAGGACACTAAAATTTTGTGGCCATTTGCCATCGCACATCGCCGTTGCAGTCTGTCTCCCTTGCGTCACTGTCGTGCCTCCATCCTCTTCATCCTGCTACTCGCGAGGCCGAGCGCGTACTCGAGGAGGCGGTCCACGGCGGGGATGGTCTCGCGGACCTCGCCCGTGGCCTCAAAGTCGCCAGCGCCCGCAGCCAGGCGTGGAACCGCAGGAAGGCGTCGGCGTCCCACGAGGCGGAACCCCGCGATGTCTCGAACACGGCCAGCCAGTAGGAGCCGCAACCAGGGGCGACATCCGGAGGCCCACCTCGTCGCCACCGGCGTCAGCCGGAACGCTGCGTCGAGCACGGCCACCAGAACGCGCGCGAAGCGCGGTTGAAGGCGGGCGGGGTGGAGCGGGCGGGTCTCGAGCTCGGGCGCCGCCCGTCGAGTTCCGCAAGGAGCTTGGCAGCGAATGCGCTGCGGCAGCAGCTCGGCAAGCTCAGACGGAGAGCCGGGGAAGAAGGCGAGGTCCGGCACGGCCGCCACTGCCACTCTTGTCGCGTGAAAAGATAAGGTTGTTTGAAGATATCGTTGGAGAGCATGACAGGTGTGCCCATTAATTACTGTAGCTAACCGAGTTATAAGACCATCCATCCCGTCCTTCTTAGTGTGCTGTGGCAAATGGCCACAAAATTTTAGCGTCCTTGGGAAAAAACTATATCTTTTAGTGTCCTATAGCAAAAGTCACATTTGAAGAGTGCGCTCTGACAAATTTTGCCAATAAATTAAGGCCTACTGACAGAAGACACAAAAGCTGTGTACTATATGAAACCCGTCCAAAAGGCCTGCTCCAAGGGCAATAAGCCTGGCTTACAGATTTATTCAAAAAAAAAAAAAAAACCTGGCTTACAGATTATAGACGACGGGTGCAGAAATGAAATCCCGTCCAAAAGGCCTTCTGAAAACTGAACTGAGAATATAATAATAATAATAATAATAATAATACAATTTAACATGGCTAACAAGGCAAGCAAACAAACCGCCTGAATTCAAATACCATTGCATTGCAGTAGACAATATGAGAAATGCCGTTATTAGTACTAACAAACGACAACGCAGATACTTGATGTGCAGGTTCCCCTTTGAGATTACAAACTAGTACAGGTTCCTCAATTGCCTCATTGTTCAATCCCAACAAAATCAATCAGACAGCACATAGTTGGGTTATTCAGAACAATTGCTTGATGCGAGTTCCGTCATCAGGCGACTTGTGATGACAGAGGGATTTGTGAGGGATCATTTCGAGTTTCTCTCCACCATTGTCGACGACACGTTCGACCACTTCCACGCCAGTCAAGATGACAAAGTAGAAGGCACTGTCATAGTTCGCCCGCCAGTCGAGGAAGAACCTTGCGATGCAAAACCTGCCTGAGCCCAGGTTCACGAGCTGAACATCCTCTACATCTATTTCCAGTTCTTGTTCTGCCCATAACCACGGACGCTGGAACTCCTCCCAACCGTGGCCAGCAGCCAGCTGTGGCGGCGAGTGGGCGTCCATGGTGGAGAGGTCAGCGGCAGCCAAGTGCTGGTCATCGCCAGAGAGGCCGAACCAGAGCTTGAGCTCGGGGACGTACTCAACCTTGCCATGGAAGGGCATGTTCCAGTCGCCGACCTTTTTCCACGTGTGGCACGCCGTGTCCAGGGTGTAGGTGCCTCTGCCGTCGACGGATAGGCATATGTGAGAGCCACCACCGACGACAGCGTAGGAACGGATCTGTTCATTCCGGTGGATGGGCTCAAGGACAAAGGGTGGAAGCGGAAGGAGTTTGCGGTGCGAAGTCGTCCTGCCATTTCCGTAGAACAAAACCTCGAAATCCATGCTTGGCTGCCCAGCTGCAATATCAAATCTTTTTACCTCTCGGAGATGCCTCGGCATGAGGTATAGGCTTCCAGCACCGCCACCTCTGCGTTCGCCTTCGTGGTCATCAACTTCGCCTTCCTCTTCTTGGTCATCTTCACCTTCCTCTACATGGTCTTCACCTTCCTCTACATGGTTGTCTTCACCGTCACTGACAGGGACGAAGAGCGAGAGGTAACCAGACAACTTAGGCTTGATGAAGGCAGGCATGATAGCCACGTCGCGCGTACTGGCATCGTAGATCAAGTTGCGCCCGGCCTGGTCCGTGGAGAGCACCTTCCTTTGTCCAAATGGGTAACAGGCTAATCCGCACCCATGGCCTATACCTCTATAGCCGTGGGCTTCGAACTTCAAGGTCGGGTCTGGAAGTAGGATCTCCTCCATCTTTGTTGGTCGCCGAATTGGTGCTAGATCTGGCGCTGGCCGTGGAAAAAGAAGTTCCAGATCGATGCGGCGCAGCGATCTGGCAGTAGGTTCGTGGCTTTCCGCGATCAGGTTCAGAAATCGCCGCGAGAGGCCCATGTTGATCTGACCTGACCTGATCTGATCTGTCAGAGGGCGGGAAGGGGAAAAAAAGACTTGAATTCAGATCGATAGAAACATTAGCTAGATCTAGAAGATACGAGGAATGAAGAAAGAGTACCTCAAGCAAGCCAGGAAGCAGCAAAGAGATCTGACTCCTAAATCCCAAATGTATGGATTGCGCAGCCGCTACTGACCTCACCAGGAGCGTCCTTCAGCCTTCAAAGGAAATATGGCGTCACTAACAAAATCACGGAGAAGACAGATTAAACAAAACCAAAGGCGACGAATTTCGATCGAACAGGATGAAGTTGCAGCAGATGTACAAACAGCGAACCTGAGTAGTCCGGGCGGGAAGGGGAAGTGCCGGCGTGCTGCTCCGCCTGTGCCGGACCAGAATGGCGGCGCACAGGAGAGGGGAGCGGAGGGGACAAGGATATTGGGAAGGGGACATCTAGGGTTTAATGTAGAGAAACCTCATGCTCGGCTTCAAAGTGGGCCGTGGGCCGCTCAGAATGGGCCCTCAGTAACACCAAAGCGCGCCGGCCCCAAAGCTCGTCGATCTTCCAGGTGTCCCACCCCAAAAAAAAAAAAAAAAAAAGTGTGTGTTTCTTCCCACATTTTTTTATGAAACTATAATATAAATATATATGCCGCATAAATGTAACTGCTTTTTAATAAAATGGAGGAAAATTAAAATTTCTCGACACATCCATCCAGATATTCATATTAAAAAATATATCCTATCGTTTTTGAATTCAAAAAGAATATTTTATTTATCTTATTATAGGTCAATCCTCAATTTTAAATTAAACTATTAAAATTCCCTAACATACATAAAAACCTTGAGTTACTTAAATCAATGAAAATATTAGCATTAATAATAATTAATAAAGGCCGCTTAGCTATCATGCTATCTAAGTCAGTTATTCTACGAGTAGGTAAATTTAAGTATTCAACCATATGGAGGTACTACTTGCTTTCAAGTTCCCGAATTGGCATCATGTGCTGATAATTACTGTATTTGGTCATCTCCTTCAGCTGGTACATCCTTCATTTTGGTTTGATTGATATCTGTGTGGAAACACGTACCATTTACAAAAATCAGATATCTCCATTTTTTTTTTTTGACCAAAAAGACTATGGGGAGATCCCCACAGTAAAAAGGCTTTATTAATTTTTAATTAAGAGTACAAGAAATACATATAGCGCAATTAACTCAAGCCAAACACAAAAGTTGACCTAAGATCAACTTTAAATCTAACAGGCTGAAGTAAACATTGGGATTTAAAATTTGATTGCCACAGCGTCGGACTTTGTTCCCTCCTCTGAAAGATTTTGTCATTCCTCAACTTCCAAAGTTCCCAGGCTGCAATAAGTGCAACTTCAGTGAAACAAGGGATTGTATGGGAGCCCTGTGCTTGCACCAACATATCAGAGACGCTCGATGAAAGAGTCCATTGAATTCCCCGTCTCTGCCGGCAATCTTGGGCAAAGGGACACTCGAAGAATAGATGTTGTATGGTTTCCAGGGTTCCATTTGCACAGAGGACACTGTTTGGACCACCTTGCACATTTAGATTCCTTCTACGAAGCATGTCTCTTGTATTTAATCTGTCCACTAGAATAAGCCAAGCAAAGAATTTTACTCTCGGGGTGCATCTACATTTCCAGATCATTTTGAAAGCATCATGGGCCTCAATATTGCTGAAAGCAAATCTGTAAAACTTCCTGGTTGTATATCTATTTCCCCAAGTAGGAGTCCAGCAGTCAAGAGCATCATCATCATAGCTCAGTGACTGCAGATATTCTTATAAGTTTTCTAGTTCAGCAACAGCTTCCTCTGAAAGTGGCAGAAGAAAGATGAAGTCAAGATCAACTGCTTGAAGAGTTTGAAAGACTGATATCCCTCCTCTCTGACAAATGAGTAGAGCCTAGGATAAGTCACTGACAGAAGCTCATCACTCCATAGATCATCCCAGAACCATACAGTTTTGCCATCCCCTAAGCTACATCTTGCTATGCTTCTGAAAATTGTGTTTATCCTCAATACATCTTTCCACCAGAAAGAACCTACCTCCCTTGCTGCATGTGGGACCTTGCGTCATAGTATTTGAACCAGACCAGCTTCACCCATGGGATGTCAGCTCTATTATAGAATTTGCTGAGTTGTTTCATCAGGAGAGCATCATTATGTAGTATGATGTTAATTACACCTAGACCACCTTTTTCTTTTGGCAATTGGACTACTGGCAGGCTACCAGATTTCCTCCTTTTTTTCTTCTCTGAATTCCCCCTCCACAGACACTGCTTTCTACCTCAGTCGACGTAATTAATCACTCCAACAGGCATTTTGATAGAGCACATTGCATATGTCAAGATTGGAGTTATGCCTGAGTTTATCATTTCTAGCCTTTCACTAAATGTTAGCCAAGTCGAGCAAGCTGATAACCTTCTCTCAACCCTATCCATCAGGGGTGTGAGATCTTGCATGCCTGGTTTTGTTGTACCCATGGGGAGCCCAAGATAGGTGAATGGTAGGGAACAAATCAGTATCTCCATTGTGTAGCTGAATTAAATTGTGTATGTTAAACCTCAATTTAATAAACCTCAATTTAATACACCAATAGCTATCTGTATATGATTTTATAGTTGTGCATGCCGAATATTAAATAATTCCATCGGTTTTTGTGGGTTTTGACTTTGTCTTTCCTGTTCTTGCAACTGATATCTGGTTCCATGGTATATGGAGCAAGAAATTCTGGTGTATTTGGAAATAAGCGCAACGGCGTGGTCTTCCAAAAAAAAAAAAAAAAACTAGTGTATTTGCATAGCCTACATATAGGTAGAGTTTACACGGAAGACACTAGATATGGTTAAGAACATCTTGTATAACTCTTCCATCAGATTGAGAAGCAAACCCCTCCCAACTAGCATATACATTCACAAATTTTAGATCGGATTCACAAATTTGCATAGCCTACATATACAAGCATAGCAGTGTTGGTCCTTGGTACTACAGGAGGTTTCTCAATAAATCAATTCCTAGGGTTGTCTTTAAGTTAATTTTTTTTTTTGGTTCGGCTGAAGTTATAGAAAACAATTCTAAGATTTATGAAATCAAATTAGTATAATTAGATATACCATAATATATGTATTTTATAATGTATTCATTTAGTGTCATATACATTTATGCTATCTATAAAACTTCTTTAAACGTGGGGATGCCCGGGCACTGTAGAACTACAGTAATTTCTGTGAGTATATCTACAGTAACAGTAAACCACCGTGCGCCATCCGATCCGTCCAACGAGCCCTGCCTGCCGTCCATTCATCAAACCTTCTTCTAAGCCTTCCTGAATTCTCCACCGCGTTTCTCATGCCGGGCGCTGCCTCCTCTGCTCCCACCGCCCGCAGCGCCGCTCTCCACAGCGGTTCTCCTCCCCGCACCTCCATCACCGTCCCACCGCGATAAATCACCGACGCCAGCACCTCCGCTTTTGAATCCGCCCCAACAGCCGGGGCGCCTGGAGCGTTTGCCGCCACCGTTGTGCTCACCGTCTAATCCGCTCCATCACCCATCACCCAATCCGCACCACAACGAACACGCCTCGGCGCGCCCGTGAGCAAGGAAGGTTCGCCACCTTCCGCGTTGGCCTGCAGCGGCGGAAAAAGTAGCCTGGCGGTGCGGCGCAACGACGCGGGCGTCCCCTGCGTGCGGACCGCCCCACACGGCGGCGCTGGCTAACGCCGACGCCAGCCGCCGACGCCGACGCCGAAACCGGCGCTGCCCAGTCCAACACCGACGACGACACCAACTCAGCCGTCGCGCGGTCCATTGCACCATCACCACCCTCGCGGGGCTTGCTGCCAACGAGCAGCAGCAGCGGTGGCAGAAGCTGAAACTGCGTTGGCCTAAATGTGCCCCAAAATGTGACTTGAAACTCCTTAGGGGCAGCCGCAACGCTAGCACCTACTCCCTCCGTCCCCTAAATACTTGTCGCTTCACGTTTCCCAAGAAACAACTTAAATTAAATCTCTATTAAAATGTATTTATAATTATAATATATAATTAGTATCATTAGAAAGATCTTTGAATCTAGTTTTTAACAAATTTATTTGAAAATAAAAATGTTGTACGTATTTTCTACAATTCAACTCGAACTTATGGCATGCACACCAAAAAACGACAAGTAAAAAGGGGACGGAGGGAGTACGAACGTTAGCCTTATCGACACAAGTAGATGGGGCAAAGCACGCAAATTTCCCAATGCAAGGACGACTGCCGTAGCCTCATCTGACCCGGCAAGGACGACTGTACTCGATGTCTTTTCCTTTTGTTCCGCTTTACAGAAGCAAGGCCACCCTCCGCATCTTACAACGCTGTTGCCTGTTGCCTGCGTCTTGCCTCATGCTTTTGGCGACGGAGACGCTGTATCTCCCCGCAGGATACACCGACATGCCGCGGAGCTACTACTCAAGTTGACATGGACAATCCGAGCCGACGTGGCCTTTGGGGCAAAGACGCCAAAGACATCGCGTTGGAGAAGGCCTTATTTCTTTTCCCTTTTTCTTTTGATTTCGCATGCACACTCAAGAAACTTTCTTACCAAGGATTGGATAACTACACATGCTAACCATCTTTGATTAAAGACTGACGGTGAGATATTGCATGGTTTGGGGAGATCCACCGCTCTAAAGTAGGCTAGACAAAACTGAATTCTGCAGTTCAGTTTCACATAGATTGAAACTGCATCCAAATGCCGATCAGCATTTCCTTGCCTGAGAGTTCGATACAATGCCACAAAGGCATTTCCATTTAGACTTTTGCAATATTTATTTCAATTACGATAAAGGCATTACGTTTTGTCTTCTGCAATTTTCAGTTCACAACGACTTTTGCCTAAAAAACACTGATTAACAACTATATCACCCGCGCGAAGCTCAGGGGCTCTGGCTAGTTTTCTATTAATTCGGTTAAGCATAGAAACAGTTGACTTTCGAGAATTTTTAGAAATTAATTTATTCAGGGACAAATTAAGGATGCATTGTGCCGGACCAGAATGGCGGCGCACAGGTGATCTAGGGGAGCCGAGGGGACAAGGATGCTCGGCTTCAAAGTGGGCCGTGGGCTGCTCAGAATGGACCCTGAGTAGCACCAAAGCGCGCCGGCGTGAACGACTCAATGTCCAGCCCAAAGGTCGTCGATCTTCCAGGTGGACCAGGTGTGTTGGGGGAGAAACACACACCTTTTTTTGAGAAACACACCTTTTTTAGGACCTAAAAAAAGTGTGTTTCTCCCCAACATTTTTATGAAACTACAATATATATGCCGCATAAATGTAACTACTTTTTAATACAATGCAGGAATATTGAAAAATCCTCGACACATCCATCCAGATATTCATATTAAAAATATATCCTATTATTTTTCAATTCATAAAAATATTTTATTTACCATATTATAGGTCAATAATCAATTTTAAATTAAAATCATGACGATGTTTCCATATCTCCCAGCAAATGAGGAGTAGAGAGCTTTTGGCCACCCCGGGCATGACCGCACGAACTGGTGTCTCCCATAGGCAGGAGACCTCGGCGACATTCCTTGCATCCCAGCCTATCTAGTTTCTGAGGGTCTGAACAAAAGAGCAACCTAAAAGAATCTCAACCATTTGTTAAAATTAACTTGGCATAATTTGGCAACTTTCTAAAGTATACCAAGTGAAAAAAGACTCTAAAATAAGAAAAAGGTGGACCCACATCCATGTACGGAGCCGGCACTAGGGCTGGTGGGGCTCTAGCCCCTCCTAAAATCCGGTAATCAAAAAGTTAAATACTGTAGCAAAAAACAAAAATCATCATTAAATCTTCATGCATATTAACATCTTCTTTGTTTTCAGCTCCACTTAAAATTTTTTCTGGCTTCATCACCGGGCCACATCATACCCAACCCAACTGTCGGCGCTATTGCGATCTCTTCCGGTCATGCGCGCGTGAAGGGTTGCGCCACCGTCGTGGAACGTGGTTGCGGCTGTCCATCGGAGCTGGCCATCGCCGCAGGGTGGCCAAGGCGCCCATGTGAGAGGAAGCAGGCCAAGGCGCTCATCTCCTCCCATCGGGTTATCAAGGTGATCCAGGATTTCTTACGGAAGTCTAGATCATGTACTCCCTCCTGGATGGTATTAGAAGTCGTTTAGAACAAATGACACGGTCTCCAAAACACAACTTTGACCTCTTATTATTATAAAAAAATATTTATGAAGATGTGATATATGTATACTTTTATCAAAGTATTTTTTAAAACAAATCTACTCGTATAATTTTTACATTTACAAACTCAACAAGTTAAAA
This sequence comes from Hyparrhenia diplandra, assembly GCA_015847255.1. Lineage (NCBI taxonomy): Eukaryota > Viridiplantae > Streptophyta > Magnoliopsida > Poales > Poaceae > Hyparrhenia > Hyparrhenia diplandra. The sequence goes on along the minus strand of JADLZK010009564.1, from coordinate 71,645 downwards.
GTTATTGATGATTTATATTCCCGATGTTTGACCCAAACCTTGTCCAAAACGCCTCTTCTCATACCACCCCGTAGGAGTATGGCGAGTCTAGGTCATGTACGAGAACATGACGGATGCAAGGATATCTTGCATCTTTGATCGACTATTTATTATCTTGCATCTTTGTCGGTCGGGGAATCATGCCTAGAAAGAGATCCCGTCGAAAACTAATATAAGAGATGTGTCATCATACAACCATCGCAGCGTATTCTGTCGGACTCCGGCTAGATTGGGCCGGAATTGACACCGATTGACTGGGTCGTAGAAGGGGAAGGGGGTGAGGAGGAGGAGGAGGCGGGGGGGGGGGGGGGGGGCTCAGCCGCCCTCGGCGATGGCGCGGCGGGCGGTGGTGGCGGGGGCGCGCGAGGGGAGGAGGAGCAGGAGAGAAATTGAGATAAATTTCTTTATTTGCTTGTTACCCCGAAAGATTACAAATCCCTTACTTTTATAGTCTTGCTAGTGGGATTTGTATCTCAAGCAATCCCTCTAAAGGTTTCCTTATAGATTGAATTTTTTTTTTACAAGCATATCCTATTTATTTTCCTAATATGAGTCTCACTTATAGATGGAATATCACCTTCCACACTAAAAAGTTTAAGATAATCCTAGATAATTTCCTCCTTTATTCCCGAATTAATTGCCGAAGAATCCGTGGAAGGGAGGAGGAGGGGGGGCGCGCGCCAGCCCAGGGGGTGGGCGTCCGTGCCCCTCGGGCTGGAGGGCCTGTCCATCTAGGTCTTATTTCTTGAGTCATGACATTATCATGAATAAACTGCTTGTTTCTACATTGGTTTTCTTTTGTAAGAGGATTTTTTTTTTAAAAAAAATCACATTTGGTGCTGCTATAATTTGCAAAGTCAATGTACTAAAACCTGGTTTTATAGGTGGAACAGTGAAAACTTTTTGTTCCTAGAAAAAAGAAACCATCCAAAAGTCCCAATCTCGTCGCTACGCCCCGTCCCCTCCCCTGTACGCCGCCATTCTGCTCCGGCACGGGTGGAGAGTGGAGCACCACGCTACTCAGGTCAGGTCCGTCCGCTGCTACGTCTGGTGTACCTTGGATCATCCTGTTTGATCGAAAGTTGTCGCCTTTAGTTTCGTTACATCTGTGATCATCTTGCCTTTGAATGCTGAAGCAGGCTCCTCGTTACAATACTTTTGTTACTCTGATTCTCTGAATGCCGAAGCAGGCTGCGCATTACAATACTTGTGTCGATCTTAATGTTTCTGTTACTAATTTCTTCCTTCTCCCCATGGTTTTTTCCTCCCCCAGATCAGCTCAGATCGAACCTGTAGTTGACGTCCCGGTCTTGAACTTGGAAACGATCCGGCTTCCCGGCCCGATCTTGAAGTTGGAACCCCACAGCTATCGTAGCTACGATATGTGCGGCTTAGCCTGTTACCTATTTGGACAAGGGAAGGTGCTCACCACCAGCCTGCTCACCACTGACCAGGCCGGGCGCAACTTCCTCTACGACGTCGAAACGTGCGACGTGGTCGCCATGCCCAAGTTCCACAAGCCTAGGTTGCGTCGTCATCGTTACATCTCGCTCTTCGTCCCTAGCGGCCGCGACGGCGGAAGCCTATATGTAACACCCTCGGTGTTACCGCGTAATCAACTTACTAAAATCCGTCATTAGCATCATGCTTATGTGATAATGCATTCGTTGTAGTGTATCGAAGTGTTTCTTGCAACTCAAATGATTAAAAGGATTAGGTATCTCATGAAAGGATAAGTCGTACGTATGATGTGCAACTCATGATAGCTAGCCGTTTCTATTTGTATGTATACACACACACGCATATACCTATATATAAACACATACACACATGCACCACACGTTACTTTGTTTGGAACCGAGAGTGAGAGAGACACCAGTGTCGTGCATGGTCCAGTCTTTGCATGCTAATGCAATTATAGCTGCTGTCTATCTTCACTGCCAATCAAAATGATAGCCGTCGTCCTGTGGCCATGCAAGTTTACGTGAACCTATCCCTCTCATTGGGTTTTCGTCGTCGTGTATCTGCAGTTGGTGCTGCTGCCATGCACTGCTTGGTCTTGGCCACTTGCTGCCACTGCTGCCTCTACATCGCACGTTGTGATGTCCACCATAGCTGAATCACGCTTGTCGGAATGCATATCACCCACTGCCTTAATCGTCATTTCACCTTAATGACTCTAGCAGCCATCAGCTTGCCGCCAAGGACGAGCGAGACCTAACCTCTGCCTCTTCACGTTTCTCTGGCCGTCGGCAGTGTTGCAACGCTGCTGGCCTGCCTCGTAATATCGATGGGATGTTTCCCTACTGCCACTGCTAGTGCGCCACAAGGCCATGCACGGCGCTGCTCGTCGTCGTTAGCCATTCATGGCGCTGCAGTCGCACATGGTCGAGCACGTCTGCCAATTGCTAGCATCCAAACCAGATCACATCGAGCTGCTCGTTGCGTCCTCCGCTTCGCCAGTCTATCTCGTTTTGAATTGCACCAGGCCAAGTTAGTTTGGAGTCTTCCGGTCGTCCGTCATCCTCGGGCAATGACCGACTCTCCATAAAGGCCTACTTCGAAGCCTCATCCTCCATTCCCTTGCACCTAGCGTAGCCATGGCAGTTGCCTGAGCAGCCAACCACGCCAAGCCTCTCTCGTTCATCGCCGTCGGAGACTAGCAGACGCTGCGGTGTCCGCTGCCGAGCACCGCCGTGCCGCTCGCTCGCACGTGGCCTGCTCTGCTCGGGCTCGCCGCGGGTCTCTGACTCAACCAGCATCGCTGCACGAACCTCTGTAAGCTTCTGATGCTTGATCACCGTGAGTTAGGCTAGCTATTAGCTGCTTTAGCTTGCCGAGCTGCCGGCCGTCGTGCGTAACGTCCGTGAGCTGCTCATATATATACATATATGTTTGTGCGTGAGTTAGGTAGAGCACGTGAGCATGCTGTTAGCTTCTTAGCTTTTATAATATATGCGTCATAGCTTGCTTGCGTTTGTAGCTTTAAACTAGTCTGTTTGAGGTAGTAGATAAATATCCCTTTTAAATTAGTATGAGTAAGAATAGAACACATGTTGTACCTTAGCTTGCTGAAGTCGATAGCTAGTCTCTTATATTAGTCTTTAGAGCTAGCTTAATAGCTTATCTTGTGTGCATTTATTTTAAGAGTTGTTGTTGCCGAAATGTTAAATTGTTGCATCATCATCGCATACATGTAGTGAACGAGTTGGCGGAAGTCGTGACCGTGGGCGACCAGGAGTACGAAGAAGTCATCGTCGAGGAGTACGAGGAGGAGTTCCTGGAGCCGCCACCGCCGACTGACTTTGCTGACACCGCGCCTGCCCAAGGCAAGCCCCGGTGCATAACCCTTATTTTGATAAATATGATTTATATATGTTTGCATTTACGTTTCAGGAGTTATATGAAATCCACATGCATATATATACTATCCTATGAGTCTTACTAGTACAGGATCGAATAGCTGCCATGCTTAGGTTATTCGGTAGCGTGAGTAACCTGCCGTTACTCACAAAGTAGGTTGATACTACTACTACTATAATCATGATGAGGATGGAAAGGAAATGGTGACCGGGCAGGGAAGTGGTTTGGGTTCTGGTGGGTGTGATAAGTTATGTTTCGCGACGGCGGGACTTAGCTGGGTTACACTATTTTCCCTGTCCGTGTCGGTTAAGGACCGTCCGTTGCTGCAGATGGTAGTCAGGTCACAGATTTATTATCCCGAGCACATACTTGCTTATGGGAGCGGGAAGACTTGTTACTCTCTTGTCGTGGGTTCTGGCTCTATCTGGGCCGGGCCGTAGGGAGGCGAAGATGGTGGACGCCCAAGCAGCGCCATACTGAGTCGCGGACTCAGGAGTTGGGAACTTGGGGTCCGAGTTGGACGGGGACTTGGAGCCCTCGACAGGAGTGGAATGGGTTAGCCTCGGCTTGTGCCGTTTTTGTAGCGCACATGAGGCGTGTGTTTTTCGGGGTACCCAGCTGGGGACATTGATTCGCGAATCGCCGTTGCAGAGACGGTACGACTTGGCTATGATCTAGCACCGTAGTAAGAAGTGGAATATGAAGGATGGAATTAAGATGATTCTGATTGCTTAACTCTTGCTTGAAATTAGAACAGGTGCTTATCTAGAATGGCTAGATAATGAACATAAAAGATGGCTAATGAAACATAAGTAAGGATTCACTCTTAGTAATGCTTTTCGCAAACAAATAAACTACAGCCACAAAGCCTATCATATCCTTGAGAGTCGGGAAATATATATTCCCATTCGGGTAAGTCTTGCGAGTACAATTGAGTACTCGGGGGTTTATTTTTACCCTTGTTGCAGGTGGAGCATAAGGAGCTAGTCTTGTGTGGAGGATTCTTCCGGTGGGCACGGATGGATCCTTGTATCTTCGTCGTCGCTAGATGTTTATTTCATTCCGCCTGTTTATTTCCGCGACTCGAACTTTGGTATTGTAATAAATAATTTCTAAGACTTGGTATTGTATGGAATAAATTAAGTATTGTAAGTCGGTACTCATTATTGGATTCTGGATGTAAAACGTGGATTGTTCGAGTTCTCCCTTGTGGTGTGCTCGACGGAACTGTTTGGAATAGCTCATTTGTGGAGTACTTAGTGTCTAGAGGAAGACAAGTGCTCTATAAATGTGTTATTTCGGGCGGTTCTCGCCACACTATACCTCATGGTGAAGGATCTCAAAGAGGTAAAAAGGTACGAGATTGAGGTTGGGCAGCCAAGCATGGATTTTGAGGTCATGTTCTACGGCAATGGCAGGATGACCTCGCATTGCAAACTTCTTCCTCCGCCGCCCTTCGTTCTCGAGCCCATCGGCCCGAATGAACGCCCGAGATCCGTTCCTATGCCATCGTCGGTGGTCCTTCCTATGCCATCGACGGTGACAAACCTGAGATCCTTGCACTCTTTCCATTCCTTCGGTGATCAAGAAGCTCCTTCCATGGGCCGCCCACCAGCCGCTGCGGCGGCTGGGAAGAAGAAGAAGAAGAAGAACCCAAAGATCATGCGAGAGAGGTCCGGGCCCGCAGCCAAATACGACCGGCCGGCGTCGGTGGAGAGGCCAAACCAGAGCTTGAGCGCAGTAACGTACTCGACCTTGCCATGGAAAGGGAGAGTCCAGCCACCGACTTTGTTCCACAAGAGGCTTGCCGTGTCGAGCGATGGGTGCCAACACCCTCGACAGATATGCAAACATGTGAGCCACCACCGACCACACCATAGGCTGTGATCCGGGGACAAGGCCGCCATTGTTGGACCATCGATGTGCCTCCCGTACAAATGGTGGTGGCGGAAGGAGATGGCATTCCCAGGATTTGGTAGAGACCAAGCTGTTAGGACGGTTGATGAAGCCCACAAACTGCTCACTCTCCTTCACACGTCTCACCGGCTCCGGTTGGGGAAACTTCTCCATGAGGAAGAGACTGCTGCCCTTACTACCTTTCTGCAAGTGACTGTCGATGTGGGGTTTGTGAACGAAGACGGAGATGGGATGCATCCGCCAGGGCTTGCGGAGTGCGGGGATAGTGCTCACCATGGATGAATCCAGGTCGAAGACGAAGCCGCGCCCGGACTGGTCGGCGCAGATGAGCTTGCACTCGCTGTAGTCCGCGAACGGGAAGCAGTCCATCTGCCACTTGTTGCTCACAGCTCGGAAGGTGAAGCTCGGGCCAGTAAACCGGATCGTTTCCAGCGTCGTCATCGACCCTCCTGTGGCTGTGGGGTTTTCAGATCCGTCTCCGTAGAACCCGATGGCGCGCCAGTCGATGCGGCGCAAAGATCTTGACGCCGGGGAGCGCCGGAAGCATGATCGGGATTCCAAAACCGCCGTGCCAAGACACCCATAGTCGTTGACGCCGGGGAGCCCGGCGGATCGGAGGGAGGCCGACGAGGGGAATCGCCAAGCTGTTGCGGGGTTGTGGTCCGTGAAAGTCGAAGAGTAAAACAAAAAACTTTTTTTCCTATAAAAAGAAAAACCATCCAAAAGTCCCAATCTAGGCCCCCTCCTCCCCCGTAACGCCGCCATGGGCCTCTCGCGGGCGCTTTCGAACATGATCGTGGATAGCGACGAGGCTTTCACCGCATCGTTGCGCCGCATCGATCCGGGCCGCAGAACTCTTTATCCAACGACGCCACCGCCGCCATTGCCGCCACCAAGACCCATGCGGCAGCCAATGACGACGACGAGAGGATCCAGCTTCCCGTGGCGGCCCTTTCTTCACCACCGAAAGGACCCGCTTTCCCGTCCCGGTCTTGAACTTGAAACGATCCGGCCCCCGTCCCGATCTCGGTTGGAAACCCCACGCCTATCGCCCCTACGATATGTGCGGCTTAGCCTGTTACCCATTTGGACAAGGGAAGGTGCTCACCACGGACCAGGCGGGGCGCAACTTCCTCTACGACGTCGAAACGCGACGCGTGGCTGCCATGCCCGAGTTCCACAAGCCTAGGGTTGGCGTCGTCGTCGTTACATCTCGCTCTTCGTCCCTAGTGGCGGCGACGGGGTGAAGGATTATACCTCATGGTGAAGGATCTCAAAGAGGTAAGAAGGTACGAGATTGAGGTTGGGCAGCCAAGCATGGATTTCGAGGTCATGTTCTACTGACAATGGCAGGATGACCTCGCATTGCAAACTTCTTCCGCTGCCGCCCTTCGCCCTCGAGCCCATCAGCCCGAATGAACGCCCTGAGATCCGCTCCTATGCCATCGCCGGTGGTGGCTCTCAGATCTGCGTATCCGTTGATGGCAGAGGCACATACACCCTGAAAAACGGGCGAGCCACACGTGGGACAAGATCGGCGTCTGGACCCCCGCCATTCCATGGCAAGGTCGAAAGTACGTGCCCGAGCTCAAGCTCTGGTTTGGCCTCTCGGCGATGCCCAGCACTTGGCTGCTGCTGACCTCTCCACCATGGACGCCTACTCCCCGCCACAGCTAGTTGCCGGCCACGGCTGGGAGGAGTTCAAGCCTCCGGAGGAATGGGCAGAATGGGCACAACAAGGACTAGAAGTAGAAATAGATCAAGAGGATGCTCAGCTAGTGAACCTGGGCTCAGGTAGGTTTTGTATCGCAAGGTTCTTCATCGACTGGCGGCCTAACGATGACACTTGCTACCACTTTGTCGTCTTGACCGGCGTGGAGGTGGTCGAGCGTGTCCTCGACAATGGTGAAGTCAAACTCGAAATGATCCCTCACAAATCCATGTGTCATCACAAGTCGCTCGTCGACGGAACTAACATCGAGCAATTGTTCTGAATAACCCTTATGTTTTGAGTAACATCGAGCAGTAGTTTTGGGATTGGGGGGCTGAAAAGTGTGACAAATAAAACTGAGCATCCTTTTTTGTAGCAGTTTGTAATCAAGACTTGCACGCGAATTTTATTTAGTTCCATTATGGCCTGGTTGTCGTGTTATTTCTGTGATTTGGGACTGAAAATTTCATGAAATTCCAACAAATCGACGATTGGTTTATATCATTTTTTTTTTTGAAAGGGAACCGAGCCTGCGAAGGTATTGTACAGACATAAATATACAGCATATACAAGCGAATCTAGGCTCTCCGTACGTCTACTCTCATCATTTAAATTTAAAAGTAATATTGGGTGTGGAGCAGCTCAGCGGCCAGGGTGTCCACGGTAGCAAAAAAAATTTTGTCCGTTGCGATCTGGATCCATGGCGGTAGCGGCTGACTTTGTGCTAGGAAACAGAGTTCCCTGCCTGGTCGGTCAGGCGTCGTGGATGACTCTTGCTGCTGTCGATCGTCCATTGGCCGGCGGGGTTCGTTGTCTACTTCTGGTTGGCTGCCTTGGCTTGGGCCAGTTCTGCAGTGCCATCGCGTTTCCCGCTGCCTCGGGCTCGGAAAAAAGGTCTGCGGCGCTGGCCCTCGCGTGGTTCTATGCGGCGTAGGGGGTCCGAAGTCCGATGCCGCTGGTGGAGGTATGCTCGGCCCGGGCGGCCGTGACCGCGGCCGATTTGAAGGTTCCCTGTGGTGATTCCGAGAGCTGTTGAGCGTAGGCGGGCGTGCGCGCGCCGTCGGGGAAGGGCAGCTGCCACGCGCCGTGGTCGACTCCGCTCCGGTTCGCGGTCTCCTCGCGCGCCGGCGGCCTAGCTCCGGTATCGTCATCCGCCCTGTTTTAGTTACCTGGGACATTTTGGGGTTCGATGATGACAGATGACATTTTGGTATTTTGCCGCTTTGATTTCTCTGTTGCGCCATTGAAATTGGGAGGAGATCCCCGCGGTTGCCGGTGGGAGTCGAGCAGCGCCGCCTCGTCCCGAGATGGCTGCGCCACGAAGGGCACCAGTGCGGAGAGGCGCCAGCCGCGCGCAGAGGCCACGGACCCCAGTCTGAGTCCGGGAGAGCAGGCGGACGCCACGGCCTCGGCTTGAACGCCTCCAGCATCGAACGGCGCACCGGCGCGAGCCAGCCCGGCCGAGGGCGGACCAGCGGAAACCCCACCGTCTCGGGCGGTCCTCTCGGCGAGGAGCGCACGCGTCGTGGCATGGGGTCCCGGCCTCCGCTTTCTTCTCTGAGCCCAAGAGCTGCTCCAACATCTCGCATCCTCGAGATGACGCCGTACCGGACCCGTCTTTGCCAACACCGCAGTTTGTGGTGGGTGGACCTCCCTGCTGGCATCCTCTACATCTCACGAGGAAGAAACCGCCATGCTCGGCAACAAGTGCACGCTGCTTACACCATGGAAGGAGGCAAGGCGCAGCGTGAGCATGCCCGCCCATGTGTGTAGCCTTTGCTGGGTAAGCTCACCTCATGGCCCATGCCCACCTCCCCTTTTGGTTTTTGCGCCTCTTCCTCATCTCTCTTCGCCCCGCTTGATAGCTGATGTTGCGGACCGGCGCTTATTGTGATTTAGACGCCCTGATCTTCTCTATTGTAGTGAAAGTGCATGCACAAAGGCTACAGCCTACAAGGTGTTTGATCCAATGCCCCTTTACTCTAATCGCATCAAGAGCAAGCCTGCTCATATGCCTGGTCAGATTTCCCATCTTTTCTTTATTGGTTCATTTGGTCTGTAATGGCTAGACACATGGAAGATGAGAGCATATGACTGCACCATGACCTCAAAATTTGCCAATGAATTTGTTCGTATATACATGCTTTAAACAGTAGTATTAATTTGCCTCCAAATCTGGTCTCAGTATTATATTTGTGCACCATGCGAAATTTTGTTATGACGGGGTGCTATTATCAAGGAGCGGGATTGCTTGTTTCTAGGTTGATCGATCAGTTGTTTGTACCATGTCACTGTAAGTTGTTTCTCTTTTACCAATGCAAATGTCAAATTATTAGTAAATAAATTCAATAAAAGATGGTGGTCTCGATAGAAAATTGGTTACCGCAGTTAACAAAAAATTTAGAATGCTTTGGTCTAATGGTTGTGTACAATATATATTCATATACATCTATTTTTCGGAGTAAATTATTAGCCTTTCTATATTTTGGGTTCTTCGTCTATCATATTACAATACCTTACCAAAGACCGACTTTGCATACTTGACCAAAATTGGTCTGTATCGAGATATTTTTGGTCTATTAGATTATTGCTTCTCCGCCATATTGTGTAGTATCTTCGGTTAGAATCTAGAGTCAGCCTATTTTTTGTACCTAAATTTTTGCATAGTATGGTACCACTTGCTCTTTTTTTCATTCCCTTTTATAGTTCTTTTTTTTCGAGGATATGGCAATCTAACATGCATAGAAATAACATGTATACTATCATCCTATTGCTAATTTGCTATTTATGATATCTGACCATTATCCCTTAACGTCTAAAGCTTTGAATCTACGAGTAAGGTTTTCTCGAGGCATATGAGAATTAATCAGCATATGGCAACGGCTCGGTTTATGGCGCTCTACCGGGTTATCCTTGATTAAAGCTTTTTATCCTACCGTGACACTGTTTTGCTTCTTTGACAAACTTCTTTCTATGTACTCCTTAAAAGTGCTACCCGATGTGGGCCCATCCTATGTAAGGCTTAAGTACTCTTTTTAAGGCTTTGTCTCGTGTAATATAAATATGATGTTCAACTATCTCACAGCTCTTTTCGGGACATATCGCTGTTACTTCAACGTAACGCTTTGCAATTAGATGGCTACCATATCTATTCTTAGTTTATTATTCTTAGTTTATTATTCTTAGTTTATTATGAAGAATAGTATACCGTCATGTATAGCATGTTTTGTTTTCTTGAGTTATCTTTTTGAAGAAGGTATTTTTCCCCTATAGAGCATGTCATAATCATTCTTTGGTAACATTGCTCCATTAACCTAACAGAGTTGTGGCCACAACTCGCTAATGGAGTGAATGAATAATGCCAATATACATGGAATGGATATTCTAGCTACATTGTAATTTTGTTTTTGGTTGCTCTATTGTCCACCCTTGAATTTTGTTTGAGTCTTGATCAAGAGCTTTCTTTTGAACTGTAGGCTAAATTATGTGAGCCCCAGCTTCACTCGCCTGCATGAGGCCGCCGCCTGTCTGCAGTCTGCAGCATGGTGAGGCAACATCAAGGTGTTTTCCTTCAATACCACTGTGCTGTTTTTTATCCATATATATAAAGCCTTGATTTTTCCAGTGTGATACAGTTTCGGATCATAGTTTAATGTGTTTTCCTTGTACCATTGTGCTAAATTCTGATGCCTTGAGCATGTTCTTTTTGTTACTACATTGCTAGATTGAAGGTTCCCATATTTGTATGACTTTGTCAGCTCCTTATTTTGATTACTTCTCTGGTGCTCTCATCTGTCAAGTTATTAGTAGTGCCATGTTTACAGGTACTAATCAAGAAGCTATTCGACAAGGATTAGCTTTAGTATTCTATAGTGTTTATTTCAGCTGGGAGATAGTAATAGCTAGCTAGATTTTCTTCATCTTTATTGAATTGAAGTTATGGATCTATAGGCATTAAGGAAAATTTTTTACAAGTGACTATCATTACAGAAGCATGAGGCTTTTATAATTCTGCACTGTGGTTCAGAGAAAAAAGTTGATTTTAGTCTACCTGTAAAGCATTAGAGGTGTCTGGAAAATAAATGTTTTAGTCCATAAATATCCACGGCGAGGGTTACACAAATGTGCATTGATCCTTGCTGCTGTGGATTGTTCTTTTGGTGCATCCACATTAGCTTTTTATTGTGAGAAATCTTTGGGAAAAAAAGCAATGACATACTTTTTTGTTTTGCCATTTATTTTCTCTGTTTCGGATGATCAGTAATAGTGAGCTCTCCAAAGAAGCAAATCTATTCAATGCAACATGCAGCTGCTGCTGCGTTGCTCGCTATTTCCGTCGATATGCTTACAAAGCAGCATCGTGCTCATCTCTCGGGTTTCTCAGAACGGTTGTAAGCACCTGTGATGCTTCTTGATGGCATGTTATGTCCAATTCTTCTTTTCCTAGCCTTTAAGTCTAATGGTTCTTTTGTTAGGATCTTGTCAGTTGGAACCTTTATGAATTAAAAATAAAATACCTTTTGGTCTGTTGTCGATGACCTGAGTAAATTAGCTCTGAAGTTTCAGTTGTATTGGCAATAGCAATGCCTGTAGATGAGGCAGTCAGATCAAGGTACCATTTGTGTGCCATCTTTCTATCTAACTGACAAAGGTACAAGCTAAGATTACTATAGCTGTTTTTCGCTTTACTTTCACAGGAAAAAAATCTGCTTTCTAGACATGTTTTGAAATTAGTTTGTATCTTGATCTATTTCTATTTGGTGCTTAATTTATAGAATTGTAGGTCAAGCATCAACAAAAAGAATTGAGTCATTCATTATTTGTTAACATTATTACAGTGTTGGTGCTTAATTTCTATGAACCATTTATGATTAAGAAATAGTGTTGGCAGGCTGCCACATCCATTTGAGCCGAATGTTTATGCAGAGTTGTGCATAGAAATCCATCATGTTTTGGGTACCGAGTGGTTCTATGTTTGAGATGTTTTTTTTTTGGCAATTGACATGTGATGCAGTACTAATTTTACAATCTTTGCCAAATATATAGGGGTGATCTTGGCAGTTGCCTCAAGAAGTTCACTCAATCTGTTCAGGGTGTCTGCATTTCATTTGTTCAGGTAGAGCCTTATCAATCTTGCGATTACCATCAGCCTATTTGCTTTCACTAATTATTCTTTTGCATCGATCCTTTTTTAGATTGGGTTTCATTGTTGATTTTCTCTCTCCACAATCACTGGATTTATCGGAGGAACTGCCATTGTTATTGGACTGCAATAGTTGAAGGGCCTACTCAGGCTTAGTCATTGCACAAGTAGCACTGATGTTGTATCCGTCGAGCGGTTTGGGTTTTCCCATCATGAACTAATAAACATCTCGTGCTTCTTTTCATTGTGAATGGAACACACAGAATGAGTCTTAAATAGAAATTTACAAAGAAGAATTATTAAGAATAGTTACAATCATGATCATGTTTTGTTTTCTTGACTTATCTTTTGTAAGAAGGTATTTTTTCCCTACTGAGGCATATCATAATCATTCCTTGGTAACATTACTCCATTTCCCTAATAGAGTTGTGTGTTATGACTCACAAGCATGGGCCACAAAAATCACTGGAGTTTATATAAGTGGTTGTGGCTTTTCTGGATACATAGCTTTTAATATGTATCTAGACTAGGGCGTTCTACGGGATAAAAAATATATACTAAAATACATATATTGCACAATAATATAACAATATTATAAAATTAATCAATGAACACTAAAATAACATTTAATAAAAAACAAAGTTTCTGAAATTAACCGCAAAATCTAAAACTCCTATAAGGAGCTCCCCACTATCTATATTTAAGGAATTCTCGCGCCTCGATTGGTTCTGGGAGTGGTAACTTCCGTTCGGTGGCTTCTTCGTGACCCCTGCGCGTTTGCTCATCACCGGCGCCAGCCCATGCGCCGCCCTTGCCCCGCGTCATGGATCCCCAAACGGTGTCCATGCAACTTCAGAGCACTAATTGCACCCACCACCAGCGATCGAAGATCAGAGGCCGAATGAAATTATTGTCCACCCGCATTTACTTTCAGCTAGCTAGCATATATACGATGGGGAGCAGAGGATGGGAGCGGAGAGCACCTCCAGGCCCGCCGTGGACCCGTAGTCGAGCTCGACGCTACGGTGCGCGAGCGGCTGCTCTCGGACGATGTCGTTGGGGAGGAGAAGCCACAGACGATGCCGACGACGGGGAGCACGAGGATGTCGCGCTTCCACCGCTCTCTTCATCCACGCGCGTCCTTCTCCCCGCCGCCCCCGCCGCCGCAGACGGCACAGGCAGAGCCCGACGAGGTGGTCGGGTACGGCCAGCTCCCCGACGCACGCTGAGGCCCGCGCTGCATCTGGACGACGACATCGCCAGCGCCGCCGCCAGCGCCACGACCGTCGTCCGGCCTCGCACGGACAGGAGGAGCCCGCCGCCGCTCGCCATTTGCCTCTGCCCGACGCCGCTCCCCGCGCCGACACTACCCGAGTGCTCCGCCGCCGCCTCCATCCGTCCCCTCGCTACAACCGGTGCTCCGCCTCCAACTCCCCCTCGCTCCCACGGTTTGGTTTGGGACGACGGGACCCGAGCGGGCATGACGAATGGATAAGGAGGAAAGGGGAGAAATAAAAAAGGAAGAGAAAAAAAAGATAAAAGATAAAAAAAGGAAAAAGAAAACGCCTTGCAAGATTTGAGGTGAATAAATCCCCAGCTGGCAGTTGTACCATGGTGGAAGGAATTGGACGCGATCTTGAAGGAGATGTTATCCTTGCTTTGGCTTAGGCTCCGTTTTTACTGTTGGAGAATATATGATATATATATTTTTTACGTTTCTTTTGCTTAATCTGTGGCTATTTATATATGCTATATACGTTTCTTGGAACTATGTATAATTCTATTCCCCTGTTCTTGATGTTCTCTTGGGCCATCATCTCAACGATGTCGTTCTTCTCTGTATTAGTTCAATGGGACTGGATTGAATTACAGTGGCATATTGAATTCAGTACCAGGAGCAGTTGCTGAACAAGCCAGAGGAGCTCACCCCCCTACTTGCAGCTGCTCTTCATATGTGGGACTGCAGCTTGCTATTGATTCAAGGTGAGAGAATTCCATTTCGTGCAGTAACTTCTTTTTATCTCTACACTTGCATTATTTTACTCATTTATTGGAATTGATGTCGTTAAGAAATTATGTTCCAAAATTTGTTTCATAAATGCCCTGCAAACGCTGCATGTGCAGTCATTAGTGATGATGAGTTCTTATATACTCCATTTCAACATCATCGGGATTCTGCTCAAATACTGTATAAGAGTTTTATTTATTTATATATAGTCAGTAAACAAACTGTATAAGAGTTTTTACATAAGCTCAAATACTTAGCGTCAAGAATATCATGGAAAATTTTCCTTATAATCATTGCATTTTCTTAATTCCCGCAGCAGAACGCTTGCAGGTGAGATTCCCCTAGTTTACTATACACACTACTCCCTCTATCCATCTATTTGAACAAAATAAAAGTTTCCAAGAGTCGGCATCTCCATCTCCCATTGCTTCAAATAACTCACTATTCGCTCCCGATAGCCTCCACAAAAGTGTCCAGCAAAGTGCTTCTCACCGTCGCACCGCGCCATTGCATCATGCTGCCATGACGCCGATCATCTCCAGGCCGCTGCGCCGCCGAGTCACTCCACGCCACCGAGTCTCTCGCGATGAAGAAGTTTGTGGCCGACGCTAGAACCTGCAATAAACAATATGTTCCATCTGCGGGGCCTGATAACAGACAATACATGTACTGTAGAAGATGTCCCCTTTACGCTAGAACGAGCATGAGGCGGCTTTCCAGTTTGCATCTAGAGTACCAGATGAGATGCTTTCGGGTTTCAGTATGGATCCATCATGCCCCTTTGAGCTTTCTGATCATTGGAGGAATATTCTATACAGTGGGTTTCTCTTCTCTTACCTGTGCAAGTCAAACAATGATTGTATTGCAAATCCGTTTGATCACTCCAATGTTGGCGTAATCAAGGGGTCAAATGTTCTTGGGTTCAAGGCGTTTGATCGGATTGAGGGTAAAGTGAACTCTAATCACTGTGGTTACATTGGTTTTGTTGAAGATCTCTTCTGCAAGTTTTGTG
This sequence comes from Hyparrhenia diplandra, assembly GCA_015847255.1. NCBI lineage: Eukaryota > Viridiplantae > Streptophyta > Magnoliopsida > Poales > Poaceae > Hyparrhenia > Hyparrhenia diplandra. The sequence continues at coordinate 56,452 of JADLZK010009564.1, read as the reverse complement.
GCCCTTCTGGTATCTCCCAATTTCTTGACATTTGCATAGATGCCAATGATTCAGATAATCAGTATTTTCGACACCATACAGTCTTCCTCGAATCTGAGCTCTTAGGTCATTTCTACACTGATGTGCACCAACTCCTCCGTCATGAGTTCGAACATCGAGGTTTGGGGGGTGCTGCAAAATAAATTTTGGATGAGTTGAGTGAGAACTTTAACAATGATGATGTTGTTTCTCGGTGTCTGGTACATATGTTGTTCCATTCATTGTTAGGTTCTCATTGCCCAAAGCTGAGGAAAAAAAAGCATTGGTTGAAGGTTTAGCAGTGAAGCCTCCATATGCTGGTGTTTCCGTTGTTGACTTGCATCGGAATAGTGTTTTGCATGCTATAGAGGATGAGGTTCTGGATGCTGCCTGAAAAAGTTCCCTGAATATCATAACCTTCTGAACAGTTATTCGCGTGTAGATTTGATTAGAGCACTCAAACATATTTTTCCAAAGTATCCTGAGAAACGCTGGACTTTTGGAGTATCTTGGTATGCCCTTGAGGCTTCCTATTCAAAGTCTCTACAACTATCCCCCATATGTTGTTGGTAAGTATAAAGAAACACTGCCATATTTGACACTGATTTCTTTTTGGTGCACACACTTCATCATTATCTGTGTTGTGTTTTATTTGCTAACTTGTCTTAGTTGTTGAGAACAAAGGTCCACAAGGTGGAGTTGCTGACAACAAAGGTACACAAGGTTGAGTCAACTTTGCCCCATTTGATGTTGTTGGTAAGTATAAAGAAACACTGTCATATTTGACACTGATTTCTTGTTGGTGCACACACTTTATCATTACCTGTATTGTTTTTTTTGCTAACTTATCTTCGTTGTTGACAAGTATACAAGGTGGAGTCATCATGACCGAAGCCTGGATGGATGATGATTACGATGCTTGGGTCTCATTGCCCGATATAAATGAAAAATCATTGCTTGAAAGTGTTGAACACCGGCCTCCTCCGGATGGAGCTGCAATTATTAATGTACACAGGAATGTTGTGCAACATGCAATAGAGAAAGATGTTTTGGATGCAGCACTGCGCAAGTGCCCTCAATACAAGAATCTATTGAACAATTATTCACGTGTTGATCTTATAAAGTCTCTTAGATATATGTTCTCGACATATCCTAGTAAAGCGTTGTTTCCTTCAAAGACAATGAAGTTCTTCACCACCATGAAAGCCTAATGCACCAGAGACTTCCCATCGATAACCTCTACAATTTTGTCACTACAGAAAGCCTAATGTCGATGCTTATGATCGAGCTTGCTAAGCTGAGAGTCCATGTTCTCTACTTGTGTGTCTCTTCTATTGAGTCACATGGAGAGGGGGTGTGCCCCTATTCATAGGATTTCAAGGTGGGACCATGGATCCAAGTGATGTTATTCTCACCAGTTGGATCAAACTGCCTTAATTTCTGTGGATGAGATCTTCTAACATTGTGTTTGTTTGCATGTAGAAATGTGGAATGTGGTGGAGACCCATGGTGATCATGCGACCACCTAGGCGGTGGGTGGCCCCTACGATAGGTGGGGCCACCCCCTATGGTGACACAAGGTGATCAAGACTCACTACAGATGTAGGTAACCTTTACTAGCTCAAGTGAATTTTGTCATCAAGATTATCTATCTAGCTACCCCCACAGCAAATTTCTCCTTATGCAAATGGTAGCACACAACTACTATAAATATTTGTTGGATGCATATATACGGAAGTGCTTTTCTAGCTAGGTGTTCAAGACTCACTATAGATAAGGAGAAATTTTTTGTGAGGGTAGCTATACACAAGAAATTGAGCCTTCTATGACAATTTCCATATGACAAAGCACTTTATAGTCATAGAATCAATGCCTATATGCCATTTTTCAATGGATGACAAGCGTTTGTGACTAAAATGTGATTTAGTCATAAACAGTTGCCACCATGTGCCTTTCCCAATCATTATGACAATAGCTAATGACAAAAGTGATGTAATGTGCTTGTCATAAATTAAAAAAGAAGCACCTTGGCACAACCATGCCTAGTTGGACTGATTGGACCCAAGTGTAATGTAAATATTATCTGTAAAATTATATTAAAAAAAGCCCCTATGTGGACGATTGATTGAACATGTGCCCCTAGCTCGTCCTGAAATGAATGTACCGCCGAGATTTAGCATGTGCTTGTGTAAATACTTGCATTTGTTTATATTTTTACAGTTTCCAGCGTATTGAGACTTGAGAGACAACTAAACGTTAACTTTAAACATTACATCACTTAAAGAGGATCCCTACATCTGTAGTGAGTCTTGAGCACCTTGTGTCACCAAAGGGGGTAGCCCCACATGGGCCACATGTCATAGCTGGTCGCCCGCCAGCTATGTCATCGTGTCAGCATCCCCTGGTCTCCACTGCATTCCACCTTTCTCTCCTTTTAAATGATCCATGAGACGAGCAACACTGTTGAGCCGAAGGCACGCCTAAAGTCTTGAGGCGCAAGAGTGCATGTCTGAAGCCACCACTCCACCAACGTGGAGTCCAGCGAGGGACATAACTACATAAGTGGTCGAGGGCGACCCGGGAAAGAAGCATGTGCCATAGCTATCTGTGAAGACACACGACACTAGCAAGTGGTCGATGGTCTCGTCATCCTGGTCGCACAGTGCACACGTGGCGCTTGGCTGCAGCCCATGGTGGAAGCGTCGATCGGCCGTCCATGGCCGCCCGTGCAATGCTAACCACATGAAGAACTTGACTTTGGCGGCGGCGGCGCATTCCACACCACCTCGACACCCGCTAGCAGAGCCCTCAGCACCAACAAAGTTAAAAAAAAAAAATACCCATAATGCAAAAACAAACGATTTTAAAAGTTAACGTATTAAACCCTGGTTTTATAGGTGGAACAATGAATTGGATGATTGTGGTCCATGAAAGTCGAAGGAATAAAAAAAAATTCCTAGAAAAAATAAACCATCCAAAAGTCCCAAACTCCTTGCTACGCCCCCTCCCCTCCCCTGTACACCGCCATTCTGCTCTGGCACGGGTGGAGTGGAGCACCATGCTACTCAGGTCAGGTCCGTCCGACGCTGCTACATCTGGTGCTCCTTGCTATAACGAATTTCCTCCATTTTCATTTCATCTTCTCATCAAGATGTAACCTAATGTGACCAACAATATTTCCCTGGTTGAAATGAGCCCAGCCACTAACTGCTCGTTCTCTCTTTTCCCGTTCCTTTTCATTTGCCAATAGCAATATGCACTGCCATAATTGATGGAGTCACCCTTTGATGAGAACCTGCTAGGGTTTTTGCCTGATATTTTGATGAGAGGAACTGGATAAGTCGATTTGTAAAAGGAGACGACGTTCACGTCCTGACTATAGACTTCCAAGACTGCGCCTTAATTAGCATCTGGTACACCACCTCCAATGGTTGTCACGATCTTCTAGAGCGCAACACCCGACCACTATGGCACCTGTCCTACGAGCAATCGAGAACAAGCAAGAACATGTAGATCAAGCGACTCAATTACAAATATGAAGATAATACCCAATCTGAAATCACAAAGTTGGGGTTCTGAATCGAGTAGAATAGATGGTCTAGTCGACGCACGCGGCTACAAGGAAGTAGCAACGGGTAAACTTACATAAAAAACAAAACCCCCATCTGCTTTTGGCGGTGGCCAAGCGGTATATGACGTGGGGAGGATGACCACAAGGGTGTTTGGGTCGTGTTCCAACCCTAGGACACATCCTTAATGGACCCTAAGACGATGCACATCCCATTGCGCTAAATTAAGGTGACACCACACCCTACACAGAAAAAAACCTATAGGTGGTATGTCGATCGTTGGCTCATTGTCGACGCTTCCGAGATTATATGGACATGATGAGACCGGATCCATATGAAAGTACACTTGATAAGCTTTCCATAGAGTCTTGAACCGTCCCAATCAGAGTCATTATGTAGTCTGAATCCAACTTGAAAACGTTTTGCACTTAGATTCTTTCTTCTCATGGCCCTAAAGTGACGTGGTGGCCTGGTGGTGGGCGTTAGTAATACTTGGATTGGCCCCCAATCAACTTCATTGACCTTCCAAGCTTTACATATGAACTCAAACCTTCCCTTAACCCATGTAAGTAATTTTGAAAGAAAAATTACAAACTTTATGTTGCAGCACCAATTGGCCAAACGCATCAATGATAAGCCTCAAATAGAATTGTTGCACCTTTGGTTTAGAAGTGGTTGAAATGACCATATCTGAGACGGTTATCACCCTTAGCCTAAACGGAAGGAGATCGACATTGTCCCTCCACTAGATCTAATCATAACACGTCCTGGCGTTGTCCCCGCCTACCCATCACATATGTGACGATGAAAGCGAACTGATCATAGATCAGTTGGTTGGTTCCCTTGTGGTGGAACCTACATACCTATCTACTTGGGTGCAAGTCCTCGACTTAGGCACGGGTGTTCGCATTTTCCTAAATTTATTCTAGAATTTTTCGGTGTTATGCTCTAAGTGGTAATTAGCGACGTTCCCATCACGACGAGGCGCCTATGGTGACTTCAGGAATCTCCAAATCTACCGGCCCAGTTCTTCGGAGGTGCTCATAGTAGTAGGTTTACGTACGTGTGTTCTAGGGGTGAGTGTGCGTGCGTGTTGTAAGCGTATGCATTGTACTGAGTACTAAAAAATATGTGACGATGAGATCTCTGATATGTATTTGTGATCATGACAGGATGGGCAGAGATGTGACAAGGTAGAAGTAGAGGTGCAATGTGCATATATGTTTTTTTCTTGAATACGAAAAAAGCATTGTGTGTATATCTTTGTATTAAGAAGATAAAAGTTGTATAATACAAGAAAGGTTGTTCTCGACCCAGCAGTTACTGTAGTGTGGCTACATTTTGACTATTACAACCTAGCCTCTTCTGCTGATGACTGATTTAATAGTATTGAAAACAAGCTGAGATAAGAAAGAGAACTATGATCTAGCTAATGTGAGTTGTGCATAGATGTTGACTATGAAAGTTGATTACTCTAAATTTAATTTGTTTGGATCCGTCACAGGAAACTTTTTTGATATACAAAGGTAACTATAAATGGTATTGGAACCAAATGAAGATATACTTATAGTTTAATGGAGTAATATGCAGCATTATCAATGCACTTAAGAGAATGTCGAAGTTCCCTGATGAAGATTAAGTTGCCTCCTATACACTCCAGGTACCCAATGACAACGCTTATCCGAACCCAGAATATAGATGCATGGATAGTACAGTGAGCCTGAAGAGCAAATTAAGCTGCAAATTAAAAATTATTTATCTAGCTAGAAAAGTGTCTCGATGCTAGTGTTGTTGACACGTCTTGATCGGTGAGGAGCCATTTGCAGTTCCACTTTCCCTGTGTCACCTTCGCCACTGCTATTAACCTCAACACCAGTAAGAACAGCAACAACTTTCCCTGCAGCTTCTTGGAAGAACCTTGCAATGCAGAATCTGCCAGAACCCAAGCTGACAAACTGAGGATCCTTGCATTCCTTCCATTCATCTGGTGGAACAAACTCCTTCCAAGGGCCGGCCACTAGCTGTGGCTGGGAATCCATGTCAGATAGGTCAGCAGCAGCCAAGTGCTGGGAATCAGCGGAGAGGCCAAACCAGAGCTTGAGCTCAGGCACGTGCTCAACCTTTCCATGGAAGGGCAGCGTCCACTCGCCAACTTGGCTCCACGTGTAGTTTGCTGTGTCCAGGCAGTAGGTGCCAATACCCTCAACGGAGATGCAAACATGTGATCCGCCGCCGACGACACCATAGGCTGTGATCTCAGGGGTGTTGTCGTACCAGCTATATGTCTCTCCTACAAAAAGGCGGCGGAGGAAGGAGGCGGCAGGTGAAGGATTTGACGCCAGTGCACCCACTCGGATAATGGTTGATGAAGGCCACGAACTGATCGCTCTCCTGCACAATATAGGGCGTTATAGGCTCTGGTCGGGGGATCCTCTCCATGAGGAAGAGGCTGCTACCGTGGTCATCGCAAAAGATGTCGTCGTCGATGTGGGGCTTGTGAACGAAGACGGAGACGGGTTTCACTGTTGGCAGCTTGCGGAGCGGGGGCATGGTTCCCACCTTGCGTGAATCCAGGTCGAAGATGAACCCGAATCCCGACTGATCATCCCCACAGATTACCTTGCCGGCGTTGTTGCCGCCCGCGAACGGGAAGCAGTTCAGCTTCCATTCGTTGTTTAGAGCACGGAAGGTGAAGCTTGGACGAGGAAGACGGAGCGTTTCCATCTCCGTCGACTTTGTTGATGGTGGTGTGTCACGGTAAAACAGCTGCGCCAGGTTGATGCGGCGCAGCGATTTGACGCCGGGGGAGCAGCCGGACACGATCAGATTCAGGAACCGCCGCCGGCCCAAAACGCCCATGGACGACGACGATCCCAACTTCGAGCTCAAGCAGCTACACATGCCGATGAATTCGACCCGCTGGATTCGGTCTCCACAAGTCGTTTACTCGTCCTGCACTCGAACCACGGGCCGTCGGGCACGGCACCGCACGCCCCTGCACTCGAACCGAACGCAGGCGCCGACGACGACGATGGAGAAATCAATCAGACTGTACTGTGTCGGGCGGGGCGGGGCGAGCCGGCAAGAGCTGAGGACTGCGCCGCCGGAGGACTCATGACACCACAAACCTCCTAGAGTCCTAGTATATCTGATTGACTTCACCACAAACGCTCATGGACCAGCTGTGGGTCGGTCACAAAAAAAAAGAAAATCCGAGTTAGTTTTTATGATCCACAAAATGCGTCAGGCCCAGGCCAGGGCCAGCGCCAGGATCCTCCTCCTATGCAACGAGATCCATAAAAGGACGAATCAAGATCGCATCACAAGTCACAACACCGCCCAAAGAGACCATGACGATGACGATAGGCGGCGAGGACCGTTTGTCGGACCTCTCCGACGACCTTCTCCGGCGCATCCTCTACTTCGTGCCCTCCAAAGAGGCTGCATCCACCAGCGTGCTCTCGCGTCGGTGGGGCTCGCTGTGGCGGTCATCCGGCGCCGTCAACCTCGTCGTCCAAGCCCACTATCGCCGCATAGAGGAGCCCGTCATCTTAGCTCAAGAGGCCTTCGTCCATGCCGCCAAGGCGGCGCTCGACGCCGCCGAGCCCCACGTCACAAGGCTCACCCTGCTCGTGGAGTCCAACGACGGGGAGTTCACCATCGAGCGATTCCTCTGCCGTAGCAGAGATGGCTGGCACACAGACGTACGATGCCAACGTGGTCGGCACTCTAGTCTCCCCACCAGGCGGTGCGCCGCGTTGAGGAGCTCCGCGTCGCCGCCGTCGATGTCTCCTCCGATGGCGCCTCGCTTTACCTTGACAAAGAGAACCACAGGCACACGGGGATCTATGGGCTCGCCTCCCTCCCGTCGTCGGAGACCCTCCGCGTGCTGGACCTCACCAGATGTACCCTGACAGCCGCCTTCGCACTCCCACGGCTGGCCACGTTGCGGCTAAGGCACTGTGCAGTTGACCCCAAGGTTCTGCAGGCCCTGCTTGACGCCGCGCCGGAGCTCACCACCGTGCGACTGGAGTCTCTCGTCTTCTTGTTGCCCGGCCACCCTGATGATGAAGTCGACGGCGGATCAGAAGCAGAACTAGCGGTGCTCCGCCTGAGCTTCCAGGCCGTGACCACGCTCGTGCTGTCCTTATGCGGCCAAGAATCAGGTTGGGATCGCCGTTGGGCCATCGAGATCGATGCACCGAGGCTGCAATCCTTCAAATACAAGGGCCTCCTACGACGATTCATGCTACGACCGGCGGCGGCACCTGACGTTGCACTGGTAGACCTGCACTTCCTCCGGGACGATGAGAAAGAAACACGACGCGTGCTCTTCTGGCAGTTCCTGCACAACTTCACCAATGCCAGGACCCTCAAGCTCAAGGTGGGAAACGACCTCAAGGACATCGCCGCCATTGACGACGACGCCAGGCTCTTCAAGTGTGCGTTCCCCAGCCTGGAGCGCCTCGAGCTGGAAGGGATGCATCGTCCCAAGATCAAGACGGCGGCCGTGGCCATTGCAAGCTTGCTCCATTGCTTCCCTGCTCTTGGTGACATCAAGCTGAAGCTGAACACTACCGTGACAGCGGCTCTCCCTGACAATGACCCACGGTATGGACGTGAGTTCTTGCATAAGAAAGGTAGATTGGACTACAGCAAGTCCATCAATCGCTTCATGCGCCGGGAAGGATCAAAGACAGCCATCTCCATGGATGATAGAGTTTTTTGGTGATAAATACTCCTATAATGATGTTCCTGGTATCCCTGGTCTCAGTGGCCTCATTCGCCTGCTTGCAACGCACTCTGAGAAGAGTCAGCTTGCAGTTTCCATTGGACAACAACTCCATCTCTAGCTGCCTCGGACTGCGCCTTATCAAATTCTTCGCTGACCATGCCAACGTTCTTGAAGAAATTTGTGTTGATACTGGCAACCGAAGAATGAACGAGCACCTCAGCTTCAATGTGAAAAGACAGATGGCACTCGCACCTGCTATGCCTATCTCAGCCACAGCTGCTTCTATCCAGAACAAGAATCTGGCAGGTAGTTCGTCGGAATTTTAATTTCCAGAAAATCATAGTGCATCTCTTGATTCCACAGAAGACAAACAAGGATGGAATAAGAGATGTGTCATCATACAACCATACAAGTTAATAAACTGCTTATTTCTACATTGGTTTACTTCTGTAAGAGGCTTTTCAAAAAAAAAAAAAAAGATTCACCTTTGTGCTGCTACAGTTTGCAAGATTGTGCTTTTAATGTACACATGCATGTAGAATTGTAGATGACAACTTTTTACAGGTTGCTTATTATAATCCATGATTTGTTCCATGTGTATAATGTTTTTCTCCTCTCATAAGATTTTTCTTTTAGAAATTTTTAAGGAAAAAGAGAAATCACTGTGATGTCCATCAACCAATGTTCAAGACGAAGAGGCATATACTCCCTCTGCCTAGAATGCAAGTTATATACTTTTTAATTTATACTTAAATATAATGCATTCTTGCCCATGCTTAGATTTAGCAAATTTTGTTTAAAAAGGGAATCGTAATTTAAGAAAAAAATGCTTAAGTAGGTTTAAACCATGCATACGGACATCATTTGAGTATTTCCTTAAACTGCCTCAATTTTTATTTTTGAAATGTTATACTATATGACAGAGGGAGTATATACAACTAATTTATGCATGCATGTTCAACTATTTGTGCTTTGAAATGTTATACTATATGACAGAGGGAGTATATACAACTAATTTATGCATGCATGTTCAACTATTTGTGCTCCCTCAAGACCTTAATTGAGCATCAATATCTTGAGAATCCTTAGGGCTTATCTAGTGGTCGTTTAACTATCTGTGCCCCCCACAAGGTTTTAATCGAGCACCAATATCTTGAGAGTCCTTAGGGCTTCTCCAGTGGTGAGCCCATCATCCGTGTTTGTGGGAGTTGCAATCGTGCCTCAGCTTATAACTTAAGGGCAATTGGAAGGAATATTGCGGGCACCGCACGATAAGAGATGTGTCATCACACAGCCATCCAAGTTATCATGAATAAATTGTGCCTATTTCTACATTGGTTTTCTTTTGTAAGAGGCTTTAAAAAAAGATTCACCTTTGTGCTGCTACAATTTGCAAGATTGTGCTTTTAATGTACGTGCATGTAGAATTGTAGATGACAACTTTTTTACACGTTGCTTATTATACTTCATGATTTGTTCCATGAGTATAATGTTTTTTTCCTCTGATAAGATTTTTTTTTAGAAAATTTTAAGGAATAAGAGAAATCACTGTAATGTCCGTCAACTAATGTTCCAGACGAAGAGGCACAATTAACTCATATACTACCCCTCAATCAAGCACCAGAATTAACTATACTCCCTCTGCCTAGAATACCGTGCAAGTTAATTACTTTTTTGATTTATCTAAAACTCCAATAAGCCTATCCCCACTAAGAGATAATTTGGAGTTCTTAGGCTTCTGATGGGCTCCTGTCAAAGATAACTGAAGTGTAGTAGGTCGCTCGATTTGGCCGCTCAGAACTCCTGGTGCCGTCGTCCCTGTCCACTACGACTTCAATGCCGCCGCCGCCGCTATCTTCCTGGAACCGTCGTCCCTGCCCACTACGACTTCAATGCCTCCGCCGTTTCCTGCCCTTTTGTTCTCCTGCCGATCCTGCTGTTCCTCTGCGTGGTGTGGCTTCCCCGACCTTCCACCTCCTCCCGTGCAGCAACCAGTCTTCGTACTGCATCCATCCATCACTGATCACACCGTCTCTTCCCCTACCCCGCGCTGGAACGCCGCCGCCGGATCCTTTTCCCCTACCTCATATCAATTCGGAGCCGCCGCATTCATGTTCGTACGTCAGCCCGTCGCGCCAGAGAGAAAAGCAACCCAATACTAGGTCACGCCGTCCATCCACACGGCACCCAAATTCCTGGCCCTTCTCGCCTCTCCCCGCAGCCGACGGCGGCGGAACTCAGAAGGCGAAGGCCGGGGATAGGTCAACAGACCAGAGCCCCTCGGCACCTGCCTGATCGTGCGCCCGCCCTCGCCACCGCCGATGCTGTGGCGCCGGCCATGGCGTCGGCGCTGCTCTCATACCTGCAGGCCCTGTGGCCGTTCTCTGCCCTCCGGAGGGAGGAGGACGACCTACGCGTGTCGGCGCGGCTGATCGGGTCGCTCTCTGTTCCGGAGGAGACGAAGAAGTTCGTGCTCGCGCTCTGGGAGCCCGGCGGGTCGCCGCAGGACCGGCACCGGGACGGCGCCGGCGTGATCTACATCCTCGCCGCGCAGAACTTGTCGGAGCAGTCCGCCTCGGACGCCGAGCGCCTGATCAGGAGGTGCGACCGAGGGCTGTGGTCACCCAGGTCACGCGCCCCGGCCCTCGAAGACGTCCGGATCGAGGAGGATTGCCTGGCCCGCAATGGAGGCGGGGGCGTCCCCTGCACCGGCGTCGCCGTTTCAGGTGATCATACTCTGCGTCACAGAGAAGTGGAACAAGGATCAATACGCCAAGGCTGCCGCGTGCCAGGTCCTGCAGGATATTTTTGGGGTCGGTTTCTATGGCCATCTACTAGCTACCAAGAGAGCTGCAGAGGAGACGGGTTCGTGTTTTCTATTGCTTGAGTCTCCCTATGAAAGGAATTGTGGCGGGGGTGCATCGATCGGCCGGAACAGTGGGGCAGATAATAATTCAATTCAGCCATTACAGGCTAGTCGCTCGCTAGCTCACAGCACCATGGATGGTGACTCAGGTTTGCAATTGCAGGCTAACTGCTTGATCCCCAGGGGTGTGCCATCAGCTCCCATGGTAGGAATATATGCCTTATGGATGATAATGGAGGATAGCTCTTGAAGTCACTAGCACCAACTCTTAATTTCTTGATGTCCCAAGCAGTTCCTTCCAATGCTGCCACTGAGTGCAGGCCATCTGAATGCAAGCCAACTGACAGAAATGAGGCTCCACCATTTGTTCAGGTCTGTGTACCCTTTACTTGCTGATCTTTATCATATATTTGTTGATATTCCGTCGATTGGTAGGGCTATGGCATCTGCTCAGAAGTTGTTTACTCAAGTTCACGAGGGGGAGCCGATCAGCAGTGATATGCTATCTGATGTGTATGTATTTAGAATTGCAATAGAGGCCCTCAGGATGGCTTTAAACAGTGCAGCAAAGGTCCCATATTGATACCAGAGATAAACATGGTTCAGAAGATCTGTTTTTTTTTTCAGAACTCCAATCTGATGAGAAGTCCCACATTCTTCTTGTGCAAGCTCTCAGGAGTCAACTGAGAGAGTTTCGTTCTGTGGTGGCTATAGTTGATGCGAGCTGCTTAGCTGGAATAAGGAGACATTGGAACACCCCTGTTCCTTCAGAGATTACTCAATTAGCTAGCAGATGCTTTAATCACTATCGTGCTGAAAACGATGATAAAATTGAGGTGCCTTCAGCACAAAGCACTGATAAAAAAAGTTGGATATCTGAGAAACCCATGGTTGCTGTTGGTGCAGGAGGTACAACAATCTTGGTCTTTTCATCACTGTCAAAATCTCTCCAGGCTTCCACCTTCCTTATGCTCGCCCCTTACAAAAGTCTAGTGGTTCTAAAGTATGGATTGATGCAGCTACAAAGACATGCTGCTATAGTATTAAGCAAGATGCTCCCTCACGGGGTTGTTACTGCTAGCTCAAAGGCTTCTGCTTTGCAGTTCACGGCTTCAGCAGAGGAGATCCGAGCGGTGGCGCACACTGTAATATCATATTGGCTATGCGAACTTCATTCTATGAAATAATGCAGAAGAGGCATAGGTGTGCAGCTACTGTGTGCGCGTGACTTCTGATTTCTTCTTAACCAAGTATCTAACTGACTCATTGCCCTAAATGTCATTTGTGCACATGAACTTTGTTAGTCATGTGTCATATGTTACTATAAGATGATATTATAATGCATGTTCTGCACATTGTTCGCACATGAACGAACACACCTGAACTTTGTTACACCTGTGGCTTTCAGAGGTATGCTTCGGCTCATGTCAGTACATTCTATGTCGCTATGAGTTGAGATTATAATGCCTGTTGTGGACATGTTCACACATGACCTATCATTTGCCTGATTACAAACATTACTAGCAAATTTAAGACATGTGGTTGTGTTTCCATATACTGATTGGTCCTTTTCATTAACCTGGATTACCTGCACTACTTTTCAGGTTTGATTTTCCTCAACAGCAAATTGTGATTACAATTACAAATCAATCCTTTACAAAATTACATACTTCCCCGCAGCAACACACGGGGAATCCTACTAGTACTTAAATATAATGCATTCTTGTCCATGCATAGATTTAGCAAAAAATTTGTTTAAAAGGGAATCATAATTTAAGAAAAAATGCTTAAGTAGGTTTAAACCATGCATACGTGCGTCATTTGAGTTATCCTTAAACTGCCTCTCTCTCTTTTTTTTTTTTTTTTTTGAAATGTTATATGACCGAGGGAGTATACAACTAATTTATGCATGCATTGTTCAACTATCTGTGCCCCTCAAGGACTTAATCGAGCACCAATATCTCGAGAGACCTTAGGCTTATCTAGTGGTCAGCTTGTTCAACTATTCGTGCTTCCGCAAGGCCTTAATCGAGCACCGATATCTTGAGAGTCATTAGGGCTTCTCCCATGGTCATTCGTGCTCCCGCAAGGCCTTAATCCGTGTTTGTGGGAGTTGGAATTGCGCCTCAGCTTATGACATGAGGGCAATTGGAAGGAACAGCCGCAGACACCAGACACCAATATCTTGAGAGTCCTTATGGCTTCTCCAAAGGTCAGCTCAATTGGAAGGAACAGCCGCGGACACCACACACCAATATCTTGAGAGTCCTTATTGCCTCGCATGTCGGGTTTATAGTGTTAATTACAAGGCGAACAGGGATGGAATGCAAAGTCCGTCAGCAGGAAACTAAGATAAGAGATGTGTCATCATACAACCATCCAAGTTATCATAAATAAACCGCTTATTTCTACATTGGTTTTCATTTGTAAGAGGCTTTTAAAAAAGATTCACATCTGTGCTCTTACAATTTGCAAGATCATGCTTTTAATGTACATGCATGTAGAATTGTAGCTGACAACTTTTTTACAGGTTGCTTATTATACTCCATGATTTGTTCAATGTGTATAATGTTTTTCTCCTCTAATAAGATTTTTTTTTAGAAAAATGTAAGGAAGAAGAGAAATCACTGTGATGTACAACAACCAATGTTCAAGAGGAAGAGGCACAATTAACTCATATACAAGCCCTCAATCAAGCACCAGAATTAACATAATCCCACTACCTAGAATACAATGCAAGTTATATATTTTTAAATTTACTAGTTAAACGCCCGTGCGTTGCTACGGGACAATAAATTTATATAAAAAAACATAGATCGCATGATAAGGTAACATTACTATAAAAATTAAACAATAATATTAAAGTGACATTATAAACTACTACATGGGATTGAACATGTTTTCAACAGAAAGCATTTGTTAACATTCGATCAACCTCACCATTATTCTATCACTCTTATCCGACAAATAAACTGATGCGAACTACAAAGGTCATAAAAACTAAACTTTTGTAATAAATCTTAAAATATATTCAATAAGAGTGTGTCCTAATGTGAAAACTATATCGCAAAGGTAAAATAATTTGAAGGGAAGTTGTAACGAATCGACAGAAATTTGAGAAATTCATTCAAGTATATGTGTATTTCTATTGTATTTTCAGATTTATTATTCTACAGAAAAACGTCATATTGCATGTACATGATGTCATATGACGTCACCAAGCTAACAAAGGGAAGAACATGCATCCCATCCGTTAGGTGGGCGCTTTGCTTCGTTAGGTCATAGCGCCGCACGCCTGCGGCACGGTGGGTACGCCCGTGCGCGTAAGGAGGGCGAGGTATGTGAGGCGGCCACTACAGCTTGCCGGGCTCGGCGCCGGAGGCTCGCCGGAGTAGCTAGCGGTGAGGGTGTATGTGGCGTGAGTACGCCATGGCTTTGGGAAAGTCCTAAAACACATTGTTTGGCTTCCATTGAGAGATCGTGGAGAGACTGGGAGGCGGCGGTGCTTACCGTGCAAATGTAAAGAATGGATTGAGGACCGGCGGAGGTCACCGACCGCGAAACAACGGGACGATGTCGCGAGGTGATCACAACGACCTCTTTGGTGTCACGCTGTGGGTGGTCATACGCTGGCCGGGCGACAATGGTTGTTGACTTCGGGCTAGGTCTCGATGCGGGGGCTTCGTCGCGGCCGACTCCGAGTGGGCGCGAGCGAAGATCGGGCGCCGAGCCGTGGGCGCGTCTTGGCGGCACGCGCGAGTTACGGGGCGGGAGTGGTAGATGTTTGTAGGGCGTTGTCGCGTCGGGCGAGGTCTCCACATCGCTTGGTCGGGCAGGGGGGGAGGTGTGGGCGTCGTCCTCGCAAGGGATCACAGATCGGGCAGGGAAGGAAACCGCATGCAAGGAAGGGGACGTTGGTTGGTTGCCTAATATTATTGGCATGCTTTTCATGCGACACTGATTGGGTGTTGCCAAATATAGATTGCATGTGTGAGAAGACTACGTGGGAAGGGGTGTGGGATCGCATGGTGGGGGTGGAAAGGTGAGGCGAAATTTTTACCGCACCAAATGACATCTTCCTTTTGTTCTTTTTATGTTGTAGAGATACTTAAATATAATGCATTCTTGCCTATGCTTAGATTTAGCAAATTTTGTTTAAAAAGGGAGTCATAATTTTTTTTAAAAACTGCTTAAGTAGGTTAAAACCATGCATACGTACATCATTTGAGTATTTCCTTAAACTGCCTATTTTTGGCCATCCAACTTTTGGCAAAACCAAGTGGACTACATGTAATGGCCTTTGTGTCCGGTTTTAGAACTTTAATGGTCAAAGATACATGGTTTTAGAGTTTGATGGTCATTCTTGGACTTTGCCAAAAGTTGGATGGACAAAAATAGACTTAATCCTTTTTTAAAATGTTACACTATATGACTGAGGGAGTATACAACTAATTTATGCATGCATGTTCAACTATTTGTGCCCCCTCAAGGCCTTAATCGAGCACCAATATCTTGAGAGTCATTAGGGCTTATCCCGTGGTCAACTCGTTCAACTGTCCGTGCCTCCACAAGGCCTTAATAGAGCACCAATATCTTGACAGTCCGCTTCTTCAATGGTCAGCCCATCGTTCGTGTTTGTGGGAGTTGTAATCGCGGCTCGGCTTATGACATGAGGGCAATTGGAAGGAACAGCCGCGGGCACCACACACCAATATCTTGAGAGTTCTTATGGCTTCTCCAGTGGTGAGCTGATGAATACCGACCCATCACCACTTGAGGGAGTTTGAATCGGTGCATTTGTGGGAGCTAACCACACAAATTAAAAATGGTGTTTGGTTTGTGGCCACTGTGCGCCACCGCCACGCTAAGGCTGCCACAACTATTAAGGATGGTGCTTGGTTGACGATTCACTTTTTGGCTACCATAGTCTCTCACTGAAAAACCTTGCCACAAGTGTGGTGCCGAATACCACACCACCCGGCCATAGTTTTTCCAAATGTATGGACTCACCACTACTAATGCTCTTATATATATATATATATATATATATATATCTTGGGATGCACGTTGTAAAATAGATTTAAAAACATAACAGTGATTTTTAAGATGATGATAAATCAAACCCTTTGTTTTGTTTCTTGCTAGATTTACACTGTTTTTCTTGAAACCACCATAATTGTAACTGATGGTGACTATCACGGAGCGGTGTTGTAGCTAAAAGCTTCGTTTAAGTTTTCTTATGTTGTGTTATTGACTTCCAAGCAACAGAATGATTTAACCAAAAGCAATCTGTAAAAGCCGTCGTCTACAAGAATGCACAGTATTATTGTCAACACAATCTTACAAGATGTAGGAGCACAAATTAAAGTTGTACCATCGATTGTGCCCGTCCATCGGCGCCTGTTGGCTTGATTTGCCAATAGGTCACCTGTCGGCTGCTCAACTGTCAACAGGTATTCTTGTCAAAAAAAAAAAAAAAAAAAAAAAAAAAAACTGTCAACTGGTATCACTAAAGCCGGGGAAATCTCTATCTTAAAAACTATCGACGGGTATCATATCTCAAATGTCATTTTTACATAGCATATTTTAAAATCTTAAAAACTATCGACGGGTATCATATCTCAAATGTCATTTTTATATAGCATATTTTAAAACTTGCAATTATTATTCATTAAAAAGATATTTATATATTAAAAAAATCCAAATACAGGTCGGTTTCGTATGGAAACCGTGGCGTAAAACCTCGGCAGCAGCGAACTCGAACTCGCCTCCCTCCTTCTTGACCTCCCCAAGCGCAGCCGTTTTCCATTTCTGTTCGAGTTCACGCCGCTCCTCCCGACGGTGCTTGCCGATCCGCCCATTCCGCCGCAACCCCTCTCCCGACGCCGCGCGCCTCAGCCGTCCGTGGCCCGGCCATGGAGCGCGCGGACGGGAGGCGGGCGCCCCACGCCGGCGTCGAGAGGGGGGAGCGGCATCGGCAGCGCCAGCGCCAGCGGGAGCGGGAGCGGGGGAGGGATGGTGAAGGGAGGTCCTGCAAGGGCTGTCTCTACTACTCGTCGGCGCTCAGGTCGCGAGCGCGTGGCCCCGTCTGCGTCGGCGTCACCCGCGCCATTCCCCAAGGTAGCCGACCCGCGCCTCTCCGGCCACTACTGTGTCCATCCACCCTCTTCACTCCTCTCCTTGTCTCTGCC
The DNA here is from genome assembly GCA_015847255.1 of Hyparrhenia diplandra. Classification (NCBI taxonomy): domain Eukaryota; kingdom Viridiplantae; phylum Streptophyta; class Magnoliopsida; order Poales; family Poaceae; genus Hyparrhenia; species Hyparrhenia diplandra. Next base: position 39,073 of record JADLZK010009564.1, on the reverse strand, counting down.
TGCGCTGCGCTGCGCTGCTCTAGGGTTTTGCTGATTCGACCAGCCACAGTATCCCCTCGCTCTTACTGGGATCTCTCTGCTGGCGCCTCTGCGAGTGGCGGCCTGCGGGTAGGGATTCGCTCTTGGTTTGGTCGCCTCTCGGTGCCCACTCCGCGACTTTCCTAGTATGAACCGCTCCCCTGCCAAAGGGATGCAAGTACCGCTCAATATTGATTTCGTTTCTCCACACAACTACCTTCCCTTTAGTTTACGGGAAGGAAGACATGGCATTTATCAGCAATTTCTATGGTCTCAAATTATGCTAGGAAAGGTGTAATATCAGGTCTTCTCATCCATCAAATTCGATTCATTCCATCATCCGCACAGGGAAATTTGACAAATGGCAACCAAATGATTAGGCTTTCAGCAATGGGAAATTTGAACTCTTGTATGGCTTGGTGCATATGGCTCACATGAGTTTCAATTTAGTGCTAACCTATGCTAAGTGCTAGGGTTTATGTATTGGCTCATTACAGCGTGTAAGAACTAAGAAGTAACTGACTTTGTTTCGTGGCTTGACATTTAATCTGGAGATTTTGTTGGGTTCTCCCACCTTTTTGGGCTGAAGGGCTATGGCGGTACTATCCTGAGCCAGCAAGACATGGGCAGCATCCTATTAGGATTGTGCCCTCCTAGACGCCCTCAAAAGTTCCAGGAGATATAGGCTTTTCTGTACAGTTTTATGGTCTCAGGTAATCCCACTGAACAGCACTAGGTTAGGCCTATTAGGGAATTTCTCCCCTGAGTTGAGAAAATATAATCAACACGCTTGGATTCATGGATAAACTCCTGTGCAACTGCTACTGTTAATTTGCTACCGACCAAACATAGTTTATAGACAACCTAAACTTTGATCTGTGCTGTAACATTGTGCTAAGGCTTTCACCTTGTGACTCACTGCGAAAGTAATCCTTATCTGTCTGTTATAAGTTTATAGCATATATATATACTTGATTTATTGTCTAATCAAGTAAGGAGAGCAGTATGACTCTTGAACTCCGTTTCATGGTCTGTCTATTTTGTTATCTGATTCTGTTTCTTTTTAATCAACTGATTGATTGACTATTCCCTCCCTCTTAATTGTGTATCAGTTTCTGAGCGTATGGTTGGAGAACTTGAACTGGAAGCTATCCAAGAAGGTCGCTATCTTGCAGATTTCAGATATGGATGCGTTGGCTATTCAATGTACTTAGATGACAAGGAAACTCCTACGGGAATACGAGATAAGGCACGTGCACAGCTACCTGTTTGTGTTGGAGTCGAGGTAATATCTGCTTAACTATGTAATTGCTATGCATTTATGATGCATTCACAAGTCAGGACCATGTCAGAGTGACATGATGGATAAGGAAGCAGTTAGGGACAATAGTGTCTTTGATGTTGTTAAGTGTGAATGTGAACATTGTCCAACGATAGCTGATGTACCAGAGATGATTGTGACTACTCAGGATCTGATGAGAAAAATTGAGCCTTAGTTATGTTGAATGTCAGAATGGTGGGATGAATATCCATGCCAATTTGTTATCTTCATAAATTATATGTTTATTACAATAATCATGCAAGCTTTTTCTTTTCTCGACCACAGTAAAATAAATGCGGTCATTCTATTCTGAAAGTTGTCCTTGATTTTCCTCCAGATTTATTCTGCACTGACTGTTCAACCTGCTAAGCTAGTGTCTTGTAGCTATAAGTTAAACTGTGTCTTATGATCATCCGCATGTCTATTTTGCTAACAAAGAAAATCTTTTCCCCTTTCCAGCTATTGGCAGACAGAAAAGTCCCAAGAAATGTTAAGAAAGAAGGTATTCAAGGTAAGAAAACATTTTCTTCTGATATTTGATTGGTGTGTGTGTTAGGCTGTGAGCAACTGCAAAGCTAACACAGAATGCTCGAAAAGTCGAAAGTTTGGTCACGGCCAGAGGTGCTTAATGTGTCACACTTGCTTATTCAAATATATTAATTTCTAGTTGATCAATCTACCATCATGTGCATTTCACCTGAAATACACTGTCAATGCTATTCGATTTTTAGTTAGAATGGCATCCTGATTTATGATGCATTTGCAGTAGCCACTAAACTGTAAAGTATATATGTAATGTTGCCTTCTTGAAAATCCTTGTTCTTTTTATTGCACCTGTGTGGAGAAATCACCAATAGTTTCATGAAAAATAGAACTTATCCAATTGTGAACTACTACATGGAAAAAAATGTGTCCTGATACACAAAATAGAAATTGCAACTTGATCAGTTCTTAGTAGTATTTGATTAGTTCTTACTTCTTAGTAGAATCTAAAATTAATTTCTCATAATGTTTTTGCCACTATAGCCATTGCCAATTTTTATGGGCTTTTTTTCTGTGCAATCTACGATTATAGAAACTTGGTCCTAAACTACACGCTTCATTGGTGAAACTGTGAATATGTCTCCTGTGTGCTCTAAGCATTACTTTTGCTTTTTTGCGTGTTTGGAATATGCTTCTTTCTTGCACTATTTTGCAATTATCAGCCTGCAGGATTCACATTGATTCTGTTATCAAAACTTCTACACATTTGTTTATATTTCTGCAGCTCCAAAACAACGTCATTACAAACCAGGACAACCAGGGCATGTGGGAGATGATTTCTTAACTAAGTGAGTTGGTAATTTGGTATATGTATGAATTTGTACATTCTGAAATTCACATTAGCATTTCATTATAACTTTGTCTTTGAACCTGCAGATTTCAGAGGAATGCAGGGCTTGTGGCGAGTGGTGTGGCTAAGAACCTGAATAAAGTTGGGACCTACATCAAAGACACCGTGGGGGATATGATGCAGCCTTACCGCAAGCGCCCCAAATAAAACATAGACCTGTCTCTCCCTAAAGACCTAAATCCTGTATGGGATTAAACATTAGATGTCCGGGGAACATCGGATCAAGCACTTTCCCCATACACAGCAGTAGCTTTCTGCTGGGTTTCTGAAGCTCTAGAAAATTGAGAGAAGAATTATTGTTACGAAAATAGCCAATTGGAGCATGTTATCCACTAGATATTGGGGCCTTGATTTCGCTTTTTCTGGTAGGCCCACTGCCGCTCCCCATTTGGGAGCGATTGTTGTTTCACAAGGCCCCTCCTCCAGTAATGTACAGGATGTCATCATGTAATAAAACATTAAAACAGCCCCGCCCCGACCCTCTTGAGAATAATATCGTAGTGCCATTGAGGGTTCAGTCAGTGATGTATTTTCTTGAAGCATTGAAGTATCGGGTTACGTACATGATGTTCGAACTGATCATGTTTCGTTATTTCTCTGATGAATCTTCTTCATCAGATGATAATGGACCTTGACCTTGTGGCGTGCTTGTTTTTTTTATATATATTATTTTATGCCTTTGCATTTTGCTACGCTGATTGTATGTTGGTTGTACTAACTTGCAAGCTTGCATGTGCAAATCTTTCCTAGTCATGCCAAGACCAAATTACTCTGAATAGAAACATGCAAAGCACTGTTAGATTGGATCCACACATACCAGCCCATGAAAAAAAATAGCGCTATCTATAAGCGCGCTTATTGCGCGTTTGGTCAACCTCTCGCTAAATTCTATAGCCGATTTTTTTCATGGATATCCAGCTAATCACAATGATCACAGGACTCAAATGTAAAGCCGATATTCAAATTGCAAATAAAGCATCATGTAGCCTGTCGGTCATTGGACTTGGACGGCCAATACGGTCACTGTCCCTACGTGGCTGTCGGCAGCTCGACGGGTCAATAGGAGATTTGCCACCCGGTCTCCGAAAAATATCAATTCTTTGCTTAGCTATCAATTTAGCCCACGAAAGCTGCCACAGCCGGCCCAGCCCACGGTACAACCCTAGCCCCTTGCCGCCTCCGCATCCCAGCCGGCGACGCCCCAGCCCAGCCGCACCGCACGCCGCCGCAGCTCGCGCCTCTCCCGTCAAGGCGACAACAGCTCGACCGCCCCACTGCCGCACCCGCACGGGTCCTGCTGTCTGCATCCATCCTCCTCCTGTCCTCTGAAGGTGAGCCCAAATCCCCAGCCGTAGTTCACAGGGCTTGAATTCTGTAGCAGTGAACCAGGAGGTCTCGAGCTCTATGCGGTGGGAAGAGTCATTTGTCCTAGACGCGAATTTGCTCCGTGCCCATGGTCAGGACTTAGGATTGTGTAGCTGAAGAATATATGGCACACTGTATTGCCTTGCTCTTTTGAACTGGTGACAAGGTTAAGTTTAGTATTTTATACGTCCCGTTTAGCATTTTTTGGGGGGTGAAAACACTTAGCATTGGTTTCTCTCTTGATTGTTAGTACCGCGACGCGAACATGCATATTTGAATTAGCTAAGATCGCCTTTATGTCTGATTTCCACCACTTTTATTCTGTGTTTAGCAATGAGTTTCTAATTCTGCCCTATTGGTTTAGTAGATGTTTCCTGTAAATGGCACCTGCATTTGAGTTTCCTACCACTGTTGTTATGCACTCCAGAGATTGTATTTACTGCACAAAAGAGAGTTTCGTTCTCAGCCATTTCATTCTTTTATAATGAAGATTTATTGGTACTTTCAAATAGCTATGATGTCAAGTATAGCCAATAACAAGCAAGCATATCACAGTAGAACTTTCAAGTTTTAGCCAAAGGTTTGCAAAGTGCAGTCTTCTTTTTTTATTATTATTATGTTTTTGGAAATATAGTCTCAAGATATTAGCATTGGGCATTTCCAATCTCCTCTCCCGATTGAGCAACTGATATTTTATTGCATCCTCTGAACTTCAAGATGTCTTGCTGATTGTGCTCATTGGCTGGGCTTGTTTATGTAATGTTTCGTTTACCTTATTATGCAGTATTGCTGAGATAGACTGAGACTTTTTCTTTGGGTTCTTGATCTCCTGACATGTCTAGCTGTATAGGAGGGTCATATTATTCTGCTCATCTACAATCACATCAAACTACTAATTCTTGTCATGGTCCAGCTACCTGTCATGTTTGCTCTGAACTATGAACTATCCATTATCTAGTTTGGAGGACCAATCTGAGGCACTTTTCAACAAAAACTACTCATAACTCTCCTTCAGAGAGTGGAGTTCTAGATTCCTGTTTGCTTTTGTTTAAGAGTCAAGAATTACACATCTAGTACCTGCAAGTCCACAGCCTGTTTATTCTCTGTTCCCTCTTGTATTTCCTTCCTGACCCTCTCCTGTAGTCAAATTGCCTGGTCACTTGGTCTGATTGTGGAGGGGGGCCAGCAGGTGCCTGGCTGCTGGATTGTCTGACTTACTGGAAATCTAGAAAGATGAGCAAAACAGCACAATGCAAGAATGACGGGAAATTTTAATGCTAATGCTATGTTGCTACTGCTTTTAGTATGTTTTTTGTATTTATAAAAAAACTTTGTGTGTGAAAAAAAAAGGTATCCATTTCCTCCCTGTACCGATACATGTATAATTGTATAGTTATCCATGCTTTATACATAGGTGCCAAGAAAGCCTGTACTTTATCTGTATGTGCAACATTGATTGTTTTGTGTGTCTTGGGTTTATAAGGCTAATTGTATTTTTGTAGCTTTTGTATCCTAATGCATAACTATTAGAATTTGTATGCATTTATGTTATTGTGATTATTTTGACAGGACTTTGTTCTTTGGCAGACTAATTCTCCAGGGAAATATGAGCTTCATATCCCAGAACGTGGTCCAGAAACGTCGTCTCAGGAAAAATGAAGCTGATGATGGCAACGATGAGGACATTGGTTCTCCGACCTCCATAGATGCAGAGGTTGGGAAGGACGCAAAATTGAAGAATCACAACAAAGAAAGGAAGAAGAAAAGGACTAAGGTGCTGGAGTCCCAGCAGAACAAAGAGGAAGAGGAGATGCGGAAGCTGGAGAGCTCATTGTTTGGTTCCCTTTATGCACCGCTGGAGTTTGGCACTGAGGTAGGGGCTGCAGTGGTAGATCCTGACCGGGATGCGCCTTTGTATTTCACAGATAGGTCTGCTGGTGGTGGCGTGGATGATTTTCCTATATATGAGGAGGATATGTCCCATGAGGATGAGGAAGACGTGGTGGGTACCAAGGGGAGGAAGCCTGTCTGGGTGGATGAGGAGGACGAAAGGACAGAAGTGGACATCGTGAAGGTTTCAAGGTTGAGGAAGCTGAGAAAAGAGGAAGATGAGCATTTGATTTCAGGGAAAGAGTATGAGGCTAGGTTGCGTGGTCAGCATGCCAAATTGAACCCCTTCACTGGTTGGGCTGATATGGACCGAAAAACTTCTCTTCCCGTTAAGTCCAGATGGTGAGTCTGATGATGAGGGTTGTGTGGATGACATCCTTCAGAATAATGATGAGCTTGTTGTCAAGGATACTGGCAAGCTCTTACCTGGGATGCTGGAGTTCTCAAGGCTCGTTGATGCCAATATCCAGGATCCATCAAGTGGTCCTATCAATTCAGTGCAGTTTCATAGGAATGGGCAACTGATGCTTGCTGCAGGTTTGGACAAGCATCTGAGGTTTTTCCAGCTTGATGGAAAGAGAAACCCCAAGATCCAGAGCATATTTATTGGGGACTGTCCAGTACACAAGGCCTCATTTCTACCTGATGGCTCTGAGGTGATCCTTTCAGGCAGGAGAAAGTTCTTCTACTCATTTGACCTGGTGAATGCTGCTGTTAGCAAGATTGGACCTTTGACGGGGCGTGAGGAGAAAAGCCTGGAGAGCTTTGAGATATCACCTGATTCAAAAACAATTGCCTTTGTCGGTAATGAAGGGTACATCCTTCTTATTTCTGCCAAGACAAAGCAGCTCATTGGAACCCTCAAGATGAACGGAAGCGTGCGTTCACTGGCTTTTGCGGATGGTGGAAACCAGCTTCTGAGCAGCGGTGGAGATGGCCATGTTTACCACTGGGATCTCGGAACAAGGAAGTGCATTCACAAGGCTTTTGATGACGGTTCCCTGGGTGGCATTTCGCTTTGCACCTCTCAGGACAGCTCTCTGTTTGCCACAGGCTCCACCAGCGGCATCGTGAATGTGTACAAGAGGGACGATTTTCTCGGCGGGAAGAGGAAGCCCCTGAAGACGATTGAAAACCTGACGACCGACATTGGCGAGATGAAATTCAACCATGACGCCCAGATCTTGGCGATCAGCTCAAGGAAAGAGAGGAATGGGATGAGGCTCGTGCACGTCCCGTCGTTCAGCGTGTTCCAGAACTGGCCAGGGCCTCGGTTCAGCCTTCACTATCCACGGTGCCTGGATTTCAGCCCTGGCAGCGGGTTCTTGTCTGTCGGACACGCGGGTGGAAAAGTCCTGCTATACAAGCTTCACCACTATAAAAACGCATGAGACTAGGATGGCAAAACCCAGTTTTGACATTATATATCTGTATACTCTTGAACACAACATCAATCAAGTGTATTCCAGTCATTGCGCTTTGCTGCCACTGGTTTCATTGCTTGATACAAGCTGGCAATCTCGTATTTCTCTCTCTCTTTTTGTCTTGTCAAGTTTGTTATGTTGCTATTGCACTGCGGTGGTTGTTGATTGTGGAATTTCAGTTTCCTCGTACTGTACTTATATGGGAGTAATCCTGGTGTTTGGAGGAGTATATGCAGTGGAACGTTCATTGCATTCTGAATCTGATTAGAATGCTTTGGATACAGTATGCTAGCATCCCATCCCCTTTTGTCTTCCGAGCTGGTGGTGAAGTGTCTGTCGCCCAGGTTGGGAATGAGCTAGTTGTGCATCATCATGACCCAAGCGGGCCACGGCCAGTGATTTGTGAGACGCATGCAGGTGACCCGGTACCTATACAAGAGTTCTCGATCGGGCCTCGTCCCCGACCAATGCGCAGGTGCATGTCTACTAACAGAAGAAGCTTTTTTGTGCCTTGTCATATACACTACTAGGTAATGGAGCTAGTTGTTGTCGGCATGACGATGCAGCTTACGTTGGATCAGTGGATTGTCAAAGTTTTCTATGCATGTTTACCTGCCTTAACTAAAAAGCTCATAATAAACAACACTGGCTGATAAACAACAACGTGGCCGGCCGGAGCGGAGAACAAAGTCAAGCTTTCATTTCAAAAAAGAAACAAAGAAATCAAAGTCGAAGCTGCTAGGTTTGAGAGGTCGAGTTGCAGAATTCATTCGCAGGCGCCTAGAACAAGCTGACCAGTGACCAGACCGAGAGAAGCAAGGCGCTCTTCAGTTGAATTTCCAGATGCCCCTGGGACGTGACACGAAGAAGAAAGGAGAAGAGCACGCGGAGTCGAGCTCGAGGTGGCAAGCGGGAGGAGCGGGCGGGCGGTCGGTGCGCGGCGACAATGAATTGAAAGCCGCCGGGCGCGGTGTCCCGTGTGCGTGTCCGTGTTCCCAGGCTAAACCACCACGACGCGGACCCGACACACATCAGGGAAGAATAGAAAAGGCCGGGACCGACCGACGTTATCGGAAATGTGAAGCCGAGGACGGACGGACGAGCAGGGCCGGCGGCGGCACATCGCATCTGACTGCCGCATCCGACAGGTTGGGACCCCACGGCGGCCGGCACGGGACGCACGCTTGGCGTGACGTCGTTTTCACGCCCTTGGCAACCTGGCAAGGGAAGGAAGAACACGAGTCTCCGTGTAAGAGCACCCGCAGCAATAGTAAATGTACGACCCCTGCTGAGTAAGCCTGCAATGCAAGCTTGTTGTTACCTAAAAACATGATGATTATATATATGTAACGGACGAGCAAAGGCACGGCTCCACTGTCTCACCGTAAAATACTCTTGCTACAGGCTTTCTTTGATTATTAGAGCTACATCTAGGGCTTGTTTGGCACAGCTTAGCTTCATTGGTGAAGCTGTTTTTTCTATTTTCAGCTCAATCAACAGCTCTAGTAGTGAAGCTGAGCTATTTTTTCATTCCATTTGGCAAAACAACTTCAGATGAATGAAAAAATGCTAAAATTAGCATAGTGCCCTTCGTTCCTATGTTCTTCAATCCCTCTCCTCTTTCCGGACGGCGCATGCGCTTGCGAGGCCCAAGCCGCCGCGCGCATCTCTCGGTCTCGGCCACTGCCCACCCGCGCGCCGACGGCGGTGCCTCCTGGCAGCTCCTCCCGGTGCGCCCCATGGCAGCGGCTCCTCCCGGCGCCCCCTCTCCCCACAGCGCCCCAGGCCGCCTCGTCCCCGCGCCCCAACTCCCAGCGGCCGCGCGTGTGGCTCCAGCGGCCACGCGTGCTCGCTCTCGGGCAAATTCGCCGTGGCACGCCCTGCCCCGCGCCGGCGGCCGTGCCCGGCCCCTACCCCGGTGCTCCATGGCCTTGTCCCGGTGACCGTGCAGCCCCGGTCTTGCGACTCCGGCAACCGCGACCGACCCTGCAACTCCGGCGGGCTAATCTACGACGACCATGCCCCGGTGAGCCACGCTCCGGCGGCCGTGCCCCCCTGGCAAGCAGCGCCTTGGCCGCCGTGCCCGACACCGCATGCTCCTACGCGCAGAGAGAGTGGGCAGATGCAGTCTTTTCTTTCTTCGTGGGACCCACTCATGATTGACGAAGCTGTGTGGTAAGCTGGCAATTTCCAGCTTCCCCGAGCAGCGCGCTCTCTCTCAGCGCGTTTTCAGGGGAGCTGAGAGAGTTGAAGAGAGAGCTGCCCGTTTGGATCGTGAAGCTGTTTTTTAGCTCGTGAAGTTGCTGCCAAAGCCGTACCAAACGGGCCCCTAACTTCGGCTCTTCCATGCACCGTAGCTACATTATAAGAAACGAGTTGTTTTATCCGTTTTCTCATAATAAATTTAAATTTGATTAGAGCTACATCTAACTTTGTTTTTTTTTTTTTTTTTTTTCCAGTGCAATTCATCGGCCTTTTTTTTCCTCGGTGCATAAAAAACTAATAATGAATAACAGCTGATGTAGACTAATTAATTTGGCCCGCTGGTTATGAATTTGGACCGGTCTAGCCTAGGTGAATCGCCGAACATTCTTATACCACGACGAGACCATGGTAAATTTTGTCTGATGCTTTTCAAACACGTCAAAATAAGTTCTGACATTTCTTTTCCTCAATCAGCTGTATTTCTTTTCCCCTTTTTTTTTTGAATAATAAATAATCCCATTTGGGAATCTTTACCGACCGGCCGGCATTATTTGTTCCCCAAGAAAGAATGCGGGGAATATGCCTTTCTCCTTCTTGCGTCACAAACCACGCGCGTACAACACCAAGCAGCCAAACCACCTACTGTGGCCCCGTCGCTTTCAATGACACGTGGGCCATAGAATTAGCTGGGCCTACACGTCATCGACCACACCTCACCTGGCCTGCGCCTTCTCGAGAAAGGCAGATTGACAGGTCACCTCCGCACCTCATTCCAGAAGACTAGTTTATTTTCCTTCAAAAGAAACAAAAATCACTTTCTCTAGTTGCATTGCTTTTCGCTTTCTCTCTTTCAGTATTTATTTACATATATTGATAAATTTACAATTAATTATAGCAATAGATAAAATCTGCTTTTTCTCGTCTTTCTCGTGTATCGTCGGCTTTAAAAGGACACGAGAGCTAAAACCCTCTCCACCATACGTCCACCTCACCCCATCCGCTTCCCTCACCTCGAGCATCTCCGTCGTCGTACTCGCTCCTCAACTCGCCATGGGTACTTCCTCGCTCGCTCCAGTTTCTCCATCTAGTTGCTGCTGCTCCTTCCTGCTGCTCCGTGCTCAGATCTGCTGACCAAAGGGGTTTTGCTGACTTTTTTTTTGTTTGATTTTTTTTTTTTTCCTGGATGGATTTCTGGATGCAGGCAAGATCAAGATCGGAATCAACGGTGGGTTTGTGCTCCCAATCAATCTAGTGCTTCCTGCCTACTCGGTTTGTTGGGTTTGGAGTCTTCTGACTGATTCTCCCTGCGTCTGTGTGTGCGTGATGATTTCGCTCAGGTTTCGGAAGGATCGGCAGGCTCGTGGCCAGGGTCGCGCTCCAGAGCGAGGATGTCGAGCTGGTCGCCGTCAACGACCCTTTCATCACCACGGACTACATGGTATGCTCCTCGATCTGTTGCTTTTGTTGCGTGCCATGAGTAGATATGGTGGTTTACAAGGTTTTTAGGGTGGGTTTAGCACCGATCCGTCAGCCAGCATGCTCGTTCTGGCGCTCGGAGTCGGTTGACTTCAATTCTTTACTGGGTCTCTCCGTAGATCTGGGGGTTCTATTGCTTCTGTTGCTCTATTACAAAATATTGCACTGTCAGTATCAGCTTGAGGTGCTTGCTTCAGTTTGTGAATTTTGAAATCTGTGTGCTGTGCTCATGGCTGGTTGCTCCTCATCTTGCGTAGACCTACATGTTCAAGTATGACACCGTGCACGGCCACTGGAAGCACAGTGACATCACCCTCAAGGACTCCAAGACCCTCCTCTTCGGTGAGAAGCCGGTCACCGTCTTTGGCATCAGGTACTCCCCTCTCCTGCTTGTTTCGTACATGGAATGAGTTTGTGTGTTCAAGCTGTGTGCTAACGTTTGAACTGCTGCAATTCTACAGGAATCCTGAAGAGATCCCGTGGGGTGAGGCTGGTGCCGACTATGTTGTGGAGTCCACTGGTGTCTTCACTGACAGGGACAAGGCTGCAGCTCACTTGAAGGTATAATTGCTGCTTCATCATCCTATGCCTGTTTCAGAATGTTTGCATGTTGTTTGTATATTATTTTATTCCCAATTTCAGACTATCTGCCTGTGGGTGATTATCTATGTGTGGTGGGCAAATTAAGTGCCTACCTAGAAGTTGGGGCTTAGCAAATAGTATCCTAATTTTCAACAGAAAGGTTTCTTATTAGTGCAGACTGGAAGCTTACACCCTTCAATCTTACTAGTACACTACCTCCTCCATCAGCAAAATTCAATTGGCTTCTGATAAGCTGTAGCAACATGAGGTTTTGGTATTGCATATTAGTTATCTAATGTTAGTTTTGCTCTTATAAGAAGAGTTACTGGAGTCTTTATAGAGAATCTAAAAATTATCAGACTGGATGATGGATGATTTTACTAGGGGCTTACTATGCTGCCTTACTTGTCAGACCGCCATGAGTCTTGTAAATTCCCCTGTTAATTTGGATGTTTCTGATTGTTGAATTTTCCTTTTTTTTGGAATTATTATATAGGGTGGTGCCAAGAAGGTTGTTATCTCTGCCCCAAGCAAAAGATGCACCCATGTTCGTTGTTGGTGTCAACGAGGACAAGTACACCCCAGACATTAACATTGTTTCCAATGCTAGCTGCACAACAAACTGCCTTGCTCCCCTTGCCAAGGTGTGTTTTTCCCTCCTCTTATCTGTTCTTTTTAGTTGTCTGCTCTTCTGATGCTATTTGATTTACTAATGTTGTCCAATGTCATTAGGTCATCAATGACAACTTTGGTATCATCGAGGGTCTGATGACAACTGTTCATGCCATCACTGGTAAGTTTTCTTTGGCTGCCGAGCTATCTCCCTCCTAGTTGAGAAGATACATTTGGTTGGCTGTATAATGACAGTGTGGTATGTATCTGTCAGCCACCCAGAAGACTGTTGATGGACCCTCAGCCAAGGACTGGAGAGGTGGCAGGGCTGCTAGCTTTAACATCATCCCCAGCAGCACTGGTGCTGCCAAGGTATATAATAAATTCAGTAATTAACAATGTTGGATGGAGTGAGCTAATATTTTTTTTTTCTTTTTGCAAGTGTTGGTCAGTTATTCAGACTGACTTGGCCTGATTTGGCCTGCTGATTGTACAGAATTACTGTCCTGCTGTGTTTTGGTTTCATTAGCTTCATTCATGAATAAATTTTTATTTAATGCCAATGTATGTGCATTTCATTTAGCTTCCTGTTGCTACATGAGTTATTATTATATAGCTAATTTACATAGCCATATGAGCATACACATAGCTAAATGAGCATTAAGCATTAAGCATTAAAAGGCCTGGTGTGGTTGCCATCCTACTTGTAACTGAACCTATACTTCCTCTTAGTTTGGGTCGTTGTTTACCTGTTTTTTGTTTTTTAGTGTAAACCATATGAGCATACACATAGCTAAATGAGCATTAATTAAGCATTAAAATGCCTGGTGTGGTTGCCATCCTAGTTCTAACTGAACCTATACTTCCTCTTAGTTTGGGTCGTTGTTCACCTCTGTTTTGTTTTTTAGTGTAAAGTCGATTTCCATTCTATTCTGATGGTTATAGATGGAATGCTGTGTATTGAGTATTGACTTTTAGTATCGATGAATTGCAGGCTGTTGGTAAGGTTCTTCCTGCTTTGAATGGCAAGCTCACTGGTATGTCCTTCCGGGTTCCCACTGTGGATGTGTCAGTTGTTGACCTCACTGTAAGAATCGAGAAGGGTGCCTCCTATGAGGATATCAAGAAAGCTATCAAGTAAGTGATTGGTCCATTTATTTTTTTAATATTCAGTCAATTTGAGTGTATTGTTCTTTTCGAACTAATGCCTATGATGTAATAATGCTCCTTGTTGGGTTTATCTCTACTATTGCATTTGATGTTCACTTTTTTTATGTTTCCTGCATCTATCTTCATCTTAATAGTAGTTTATCCATATATTTTGGTAAGGATTGGCGATAACATTTACTTAATTGTTATTGCTTTATTACAGGGTTGCTTCTGAGGGCCCACTCAAAGGGTATCATGGGCTACGTGGAGGAGGATTTGGTTTCCACCGACTTCGTTGGTGACAGCAGGTATGCCTTTGCTTTGTATCATCAAGGAGCCAACAGAAAACTGATTATTATGGCACACTGTTATGACGAATTCTGATGGTGTTATTTGATTCATCTGTCGTTTGTGTAATCTCCGTATTCATTTTGTCATTTTGCTGCTTACACTTAGGTCGAGCATCTTTGATGCCAAGGCTGGAATCGCCTTGAACGATAACTTCATCAAGCTTGTCTCGTGGTACGACAACGAGTGGGGCTACAGCAACCGTGTCGTAGACCTGATCCGCCACATGTCCAAGACCCAGTAGAGATTTTTCTGCTTCCCATCCCAATGGGGTCGCGGTCCATCCTGCTGCTTGTCTATGCTGAGAATAAATGTGAATGGTGCTTCTGGACGCCTGATTCATGCTGAGTTTGGACGTTTTGTGTTTCAATTTCATTCTGTAATGAATTCACTAATATGGGACCTGTGAGTTTAGTTTTTGCTTGTGAAGAATATAAACAGTGGGGTTGCAATTTTGCTGTGCTTACTATGGTCTTCTGCTGGTGATTTGAACTTGGAAGAATGAGATTCCAATTTTTTCTGCTTTGATGTGTATGCATTGTGTGTGGTTCTGAATTCTGGTACCATGCCCAGCTGTGACCGGCAGATTGCAGTGGACCAGTGGTGCTCATTTTAGCAAGACTAGTGGCAAGCAAGGTTTTCCTGTAGTGTAACATTTTGAGGAAGTAGCGGTCTTCTTTCGTGCTGATCAACATTTTGTCGCTTATGTTTTGCAATAGCCTGCGGGGAAAGATATTAGTAACGTCCACCTGCACATACAGAATCAGCCTAATTGCCAGGTCCAGCCAGGACCAGCTGCACATACAGAATCAGCCTGATTGCTTGAGGGGGTTGGACTACTTTGATAACAAAAGAAAAAAATAAGAGTAAAATGCACCATGGGTCCTCAAACTATTCGCCTCCTCCCGTTTACGTCCTTCAACTTTCAAACTAACTACCTAAGTCCTCAAACTATTCACCTCCTCCCATCTACATCCTAAAACTTTCAAACCAACTTCCTAGGTCCTCAAACTATTTACCCCTCTCATCGGCGTCCTCAAACTTTCAAACCGAATATCTAGGTCCCTTATCGGCATCTTTGGTGTGCGTGTGGCGCCTCTCGATTGGTCATGCATGCTACTATTTAGGGTGCATGACCAACCAGAGGCGGCCACGTGGCACAGCACCATGCACATGGGCCGATGAGGGACCTAGATAGTTGTTTAAAAGTTTGAGGACGTAGATGAGAGGGACCAATAGTTTGAGGACCTAGTTAGTCGATTTAAAAGTTTGAGGACGTAGATGAGAGGAGGCGAATAGTTTGAGGACCTTGGGTGCATTTTACTCAAAAATAACTTTCCTCCTCCAGGATGGAAAACGAGAGGCATTGCATTGTATAAACCTTCTAGTACAAAACAATGCTTGGGGCTACAGATAGATAGCTAGAAAAAGAAAGTATCTTGCGAAGATCAGCAAGAGATATCCTTTGTTGTAGCAGAGAATTTTGGATACTGAATGAACAAGAAAAAAAAAAATAAACAAAAGAGACTGTAATAATCCCAAGCAGACGACATAACATTAATACAAGCCCAGCCCACAGCCCACGGCCCACAGAACACGGCCCACGGCCCGCACCAGGATGGGGACACGGGAGGCCGAGAGTCTTGTCCTGGGCCGCGTCCGCTGCGCCGCGTTTCCGCGTTCCGCCCCGCCCGGATTGTGGTGGTCCGGAGGCAAAGACGTCGGCGGTCAGTAGGCGCGCCTCGTTTCTGGGAAGGGGATCGGAAACGTGAAGTGCGTGGCCGTGTACCGCGAGTCCGCGAGTTGTAGGATTCCACCGCCTGCGCGACGCAATCCAGACACGATCTCTAATCCAGCGAATCGATCGGCCGTCGGGGGCGTGCACGCGCGTCTGGTGGGGTGGGTGGTCCACGGCTGGTGCTGGCTGTGATTGCCTGCAACTGCCCTGCCAGGCTGCCAGATTGGAGTGGTCGCGTCGGGTCGGCGGCTTCCCAGCGTGGACCAGGCTGGGGAGGGAGGGTCGGCGATTAGGGTGTGCGAAGTGTGCGACCGTTCAGGGCCTCCAAAATTAGAGGGTCTTCAAATTTACATTACCACCACCGGTCTGGCTATATTGCACCGCTGTATGGTCTTAATTGTTTGCGATATTAGTTTTACTCTTTTAAAGATAAGATTTGATTTATACCTAGTAGTGTGAAACTCATATAAATTTAAAGCTTTATAAATAAGTGAAAGCATGCTTTGATTTTTTAAAAAATTTAAGGCCTCATCATAAATTTTGTTCAAGGCCTCCAAAATTCTAGGTACCAATGTTTCGTTTGCATCTACTACTACCTTTTCTCTTATGATTCTTTGCCGTGTAAAATTTAAAATACATTTTTATATATAGAAAAAAGGTACTAGTAGATTATACATGTCGCAAGTGCCAGGTGGCGCTATCAAATTCTACTACAAGAACTCAAAGAAGTATTATAATACGACCAACAAGCCGTGATAAGTTTCTTTCTGACCTTCTCCTAGCCTACCCATGTTTATTTCACATAGTTTCTTAGTTCTTCATGCCCCAAATCGGCCGTAAAACTTAACGGGCTTGCTTCTCCTCTCTTCTTTCCTCCACGCGTCGATTTTAGCCGAACTTATAGCTGCCATAGTACTTGCTCGGGCCGTGGAACTGAAGAATTACACGTGATCCCGTGCACCTACTGCCTACTGGTT
The DNA here is from genome assembly GCA_015847255.1 of Hyparrhenia diplandra. Classification (NCBI taxonomy): domain Eukaryota; kingdom Viridiplantae; phylum Streptophyta; class Magnoliopsida; order Poales; family Poaceae; genus Hyparrhenia; species Hyparrhenia diplandra. The sequence continues at coordinate 22,575 of JADLZK010009564.1, read as the reverse complement.
CCATACTAAGTTTGAACCAAATCCAAAAATTATCCAAAGAGAAAAAAAAAACCGTCTCGTCTCCTTTTTCTTCCCCTTTTACCCTTGCTTCGCGTCTTCTTCTTCCTCCCCAAGCCTTTTCTGAGCCCTCGCCTACACGTCTCCGCTTATAGGCACCGTTGCCCTCTCGCCGACCCCCTTCTCGCCTTTCCCAAAATTAGCGCCACCGCCACCTCCACCTCCGCCGATCTCGCCGCCACCGCCTCTCCCGGGAACGAAGCCGAGCCGCCCGAATCGCCCACCACCCACCTACCCACCCATATAGGGCGGCCCCGGACCGCTCCCCCCACCGGCTCGCGTCCCCCGACCCCTCCGCCGCCGCCTCCCGGTCCGCCGCCGCGTCGCGTGGGGGCAGGAGGAGGAGGAGGAGATGTCCGCCGCCGCCGTCGCCTGCAGGCGCGCGCTGCTCCTGCACGGGCAACAGCAGTGGCCGCAGCGCTGGGCGGCGGCCGCGCCCCTGCCCCCGCACCATCTCGCAGCTCGTCAAGACCAACGGCCGTCGCGCCTTCCTCGTCGACACCCTCGCCCTGGTAAGCCAGCCAACCATCCGTGCCGTGGGTCTCTTCTTATCTTGCTCCCGTTCGGTTTCGGCTTCCGCCAACCGCCCGAGAGGTGTTCGGTGGAATGCTTCGGCGAGTTGCTGCTGACGCTGGTGCGCCTGTGCTGTCGTGTCGTGTCGCCCGCAGGTCAGGAAACTGGAGTCGCAGGGCGTCCCCACCAAGCAGGCGGAGGCGATCACCTCAGCCATCACGGAGGTCCTCAACGACAGCCTCGAGAGCATCTCCGAGTCCTTCGTCTCCAAGGCCGAGATGCAGAAGGTCAACGCTTTTTGACATTGCGCCGAGTGGTTTTCTTCTTAGGGTTTGTTTATTGTCTTACTTATTTGGTGGTGCTGCTTGGCTTTTCGCAGAGTGAGATGCTGCAGGAGTCCAATATCTCAAGTTCAAGGCACAAGTGCAGAGCTCACAGGTATGGGTCCAAGCTAAAATGTTAGATCATGAGAATTAGCTGTCACTGGATTTTCATTGAACTAAATTTGGGACATTGTACTTGTTTGACATAAATTCTTGTGTAGCTCTTACTCTGTATGTTTAGTCCTTTTGGGGTGAAGGCACTTAGCATTGCTTCCTTTCTGGTTTTTTTTAGATTTTTTATTTGAGCAGTCCTGGGATGATTGAATGATGGTTTGTACAAGCGGATTTAGAACTGCTGCTCTTTAACATGATGGGGCTGTTATAGTTTGTGGAATAGATGTGTGCGAATGGGCACTATGGGCTGAGATCACCCATTTGGAACAACCATTTATCTATGCCTTTTTGGGTTTCAGTGGTTACGATGCCTTGGCCATTTTGATCATCTTAATTTGTAATGACACTGGTACATTTTTGTCATATGTCTTAACATTTGACATTTTATTTTGAGGTAACGTCAGTGGTCTGAGCGTGCCTTGTAGAAGTTATCCTCAAATCGTCAAATAACATTGTTTCAGGCTTATCAGATGTATTGCTGGCCTTGTATTGGTTACAGCACCCTTTCTCAAATAAGCCTACATCCATATGAAATGTTAGTGTGTGGTACCCATGATAAAGGGATGGACATATGGTACCTCTCTGAACCTTTGGCGAAATGTCTCGTCTTTGAGACCCTGGGTATGCCAGCAGTAAAACTGGGGAGGAATAAAATAATCTTCCATTTTGAAAACTATTATTAGTAGTACAACATGGAACATGTGCGTTTGAATTAGCTAAGATTGCTTAGCATCGCACCACTTTTTCTTATTTTCAACAATTAGTTCCAAGCTTGTGGCCTGTTGGTTTCATAGGCGCTTCCAGGAGCTAGTGCCTGCATTTTAATAGTTTCCTACCAAGTTAATACACTCCATACAATGTCTTTGCTATGCAGAAGAGAATTCTGTTCTCATACATTCTAATCTTATCTAATGAAATATTTATTGGTACTTTCAAATAGCTCCAGTGTCAATTTTAAGTGTAACAAATGCTTAGCTATTGGAACACAATATAATCTTCAATTTGTAGCCATGGACACTGCAAATCACGGTCTAATATTTTTTTAATAATGTTTTGGAAAATAGTCTTGAAAAATATTAGTGTTGGAAGTTAATCCCTACTCTCCGTTCATTTGAGTAGCAGATATTTTAGTATGTTATTGTGTGCCCTGAACTCAGAATCGAGATGCCTTGCTGATTGTGCTCATTGGCTGGACTTGTTGTCTTATCTGATGTTTTCTTCATCTTTTCATGCATTAGATAGACTGAGACTTGTTTTCTGTGGTTCTTTATCTCCTAAATTTATAGTGGAATCATTGTTCTGCTCACCTGCAATCATATTTATCTATTAATTGTCATTGTTTCAGCTACCTGTCATGTTTGCATTGTACTATCCATTTTCTAGTTTGGAGGACAATTCTGATGCTCTTTTTGAGATAACCTACTCTTAACTCTCTTTCAGAGAGTGGAGTTCCTGAAATTCTGTTTATGATTTAAAAGCCAGGTGCTACATATCTAATACTCTGGTTTGTATTAATGATGCTGGATTTTCCTCACTGTGATCCCAGTTTGGAATTGGGACTAAAAGACATTGTTGTTGTTATTATTGCGTGCTCCACAATGTTTTAGCTGAACCTAATAATACAGAACTGCAGATTTCATTTTGATGATTGAAACCACTAACCTAAAAATAGTTCTTGCGTTTGCATGGATTGCCGTTAGCCATGTCCACATCTTGCTGCTTTTCTGTCTACATTTTCAGTACTCAAAATTGTTGTCTTGAGTACTTTGTCATGCACTTATTCTTATTTGTAATGATTATTACTAGGGTCAATCGCTTAAAAAGGTCCTTTCCTTTCTGTAGGAAAACCATTTCTCTTTGTTACAGCGGAGACTGAGAAACTTCGTGGAGACATTGATAAGATGAGGAGTGAACTGAAGTCAGTATTAAGTTCAAGAGCTGTTTATATCAGGAACCTGAATGAACATAGTCAATCTAATTGTTCATTATGTGAAACAGGTATGAGATTGACAAGGTCACTGCAGGGCAGCGGTTGGATCTGAACCTTGAAAGAGGGTAAGATCATTTGTCTCTATTTAGATATGCTCTCTGCGCTTTTCAGTTATTTTCCCATTATCTGGCTACCAGCTGCACAATCACTAATACATAAGAATCAATACTCCCTCCATTCCAAATTGTAAGTTGCTATGTATCTAGACATATTATTATATTTAGATACATAGCAAATTGATGCACCCAAAAAGTCAAAGTGACTTACAATTTGGAACAGAGGGAGTACTTTCTATGAACTTGTGTATGGAACAAACAGAAGAATGATTAATTTGCTCATTATAAAAAAAAAGTTATAGTGACTTTGGCTACGATTCTGGTTTAACTATCATCATTGCTCACCTTTGCATATGAAAAGGCATTCATGTTCAGGTTTTAAGGTTTGTCGACCAATGTACAATTCAATATGGTGTTTTGGCCTTGTGCCTTTCGTTGAAATGCTCATAGTTCTCTCTTAGATGCAACCATCTGTTGCACGCAATGGCAGGTTTACATATGTGCTATATTTTCTAGTGTTGTCTTGCACGTGGTCTTAATGTAACAGAAAAACTCACTTTTATAGATCACCTTCAGATGAATATCGCTGCTAAGTGGCAAAATGTTAATGCTCTTATCCAGTCTCCCTTAAGCCTTTTGAAGGAATCTTTAGTCTCTTCTGATGAGTTACACTTTGCACTAATGTCATAGTTCTGAATGACTGAACAGCGATAAATGTTTTCTTTAGTATATTATATGCCTTTTGAGGCTAAAACTGTTATGTCTGATTGTAACACCTGATCGAAACATTGGTCCAGGCGCATACGTGATGAACTTGCCAAGCAGAATGAGGAAACTACTGAGCTAACCACAAAGCTTGACAAGGTGAGTGACAGTAAACTAAAGCTGCATGCCTGGGTATCATCTTTTACATCAGAGGCCAACCGAAATATTTTTGCTGCCATACGCAGGAAATCCACTCACTGAAGGCCCAGTTGGAGGCAGCAAAGTATGATGTCATCAAGTACTGCATAGGTACCATTGTTTCGATCTCAGCCGTCGGCCTGGCCGTCCTCCGCATCGTGATGTGAAGGCGGCACATCAAGCAAATACGTTCTTTCGTTTACCCATATTCTTCGTCCGTGGAAACCCGCTAGAAGAGGATGGATAGGTTCTGATTCTGTTCCAGTTTTTAGAGGGGACAAGACCTGTGCTCAGGGGAGGGAAATGTTGTAACACCTGTTAGTAGGGAGATGTTGCTCAAACTTGTAAAATAGATGGTCCGTGGAAGAAATGCATCCAGAAATGATTCTTTACCCGTGCTCAAGCGTCTCTCTTTTGCGGATTAATGCGTCTTCCTGCCCTGCTGAAGGCTGAAGCCTTTGTTACCCGCAGGATCCTGAACTGTGTTAACCTCGTTTTGGAGGCATAATCACAGCGCAACTTGGGATCTTATCATCTGGCCGTTGCCGTACAGTCTTTTTAATCGTTGTTTGTGCTGTTAGCTGTTAGCTGTATTATATATTGGCGGTCATCTTGCAGTTGCACTGACATGGCATGAAGCAGGCATCCAAGGCCTGCTTTTGGCCCAATTCCAGCCATCCATAATCCATCAGTAGTAGTTTCTTTCTCCATTTGCTGCAATTTTGTGAAAACGTGTATCTTACGAACAAGGGGTGGTGAGGGTGAAATGTACAAAACAGTAGCACTCCGGAAGCCGAAAGCTGGAAGGACGTTGTCGTGCCAGGATTGTTCACTCCAAAAACAGCACACACATCTCTATTGCATGCTCTCCGCTTGTTCCTCAACACATGCCCTATTTGCCGTGTACTCCATAGTAGTACTAGATATTATGCACGCAACGGTCGATGTCAAACGCAACAAACTAACTGTAGATATTATACTCGCAGCTGTCGATGTCGCTCGACCGAACTAACTGCCTAAAAAATGGTCCTTCGGGTAATCGATTGACTCTTGCACTGGGCTAGCTAGAATATCCCAATTGCATGTTTGAAAAAAAAAAAAGAAAAGAAAAAGAAAAAGAAAGAACATGCAAGTATTATGGTAAGCGTGCGGTTAAACTGTGCCAACTTGAACCAAGTCTATAGAAAATGGTATTAGCATTTATATCTCAAAACTAAATTATTATGAAAATAAATTTCATAACAAATCTAATGGTACTTATTTTGTCTCATATGTGTTAGTATTTTTTCATATAATTGTAATCGAAGTTAGCTATGTTTGACTCGATGCTCGGGGGATGTGAGAATTGCATGTTTCCTACGACGGAGGGAGTAGCACCTACGGCTGCATTAGTGTAACAGTAGATGTTTTTTGATGCAAAATGTAGTAGAGGAAATCTCATGTGGCCCTGTTTGGTTAAGTAGTCCAAGGGCTTTTTAGTACTCGGATTTGTAGAAACATACTCTCAAGGAGGTTTTCTAAGGATCTTTAGTAAAAGGTCCTAAAAAAAAGTCCCTCATATTTCATTTTATAGGACTAAAAAGGACTTTTTTAAGTCCCAATTAACTTCTCTGCCCCTCCTGTTTCCTTAAAAAAAAGTTTCTCTTCTAGAGACTTTTAGTAAAAAGTCAAAAATGTCCCTTTAGTTTACTATAGACTAAAAAGAGACTTTGTTTAGTCCCAATAACAAAAAAGTCCTGAAACAAAACATGGTTTTAATTTAGCTTCTTAATTATTGGGTTATTTGATTCGACTTTTGCAGCGGTTTAGCTAGTTTGGTGTAATAATCATATAAAAGGTACCTTTTTTGACAAGAATATAAAAAGTACTTGAATAAAACCTACAGCATGATAGCTACTCCTCCATCTCAAAATAATTAAACATATCGGTTCTGATAGGTCAAACTATTTTAACTTTTGACCAAGTATATAAGTATAATATCAATGTTTATATCTCTAAATAAATTTATTATAAAAATATGTTTCAACATAATGATACTTGCTACATATTGTAAACATGATTTTTTTTTTATATGCACTTGGTCAAAGTTAGAACGACGTGCAATTATTTTGACGGAGGGGGGAGTAGATGATGTCGGCTGGCCGGACGACGACGTACCGTACGCATACGTCTCGCAGGTTCTCGTCAAGTCTAGACTCTAGTAGGGACGACCGGAGCATGCATGGCATGGCATGGCATTATGCACGCATGGCCGTGATGGATGGACCACGCGTAGTTGTGTAGAGACGTTGCCGGTGCCCATATCCTGACGACGATGGATGTCTCTAGCTCCCTGTTTTAAATAGCGAAATTTAGCCACGGCGCCTCCAAAAACTAAGAAAGACTATAGCGGTAATAATAAATTTAAAAATTTATTTAGCGGCTAAGCAAAAAATATGACAAACATCGGGTAATTTTACACATAATAAAGATGAAAACATTATGAAAAGGACATACATGATGCATCAAAGTCTTGCTAACACATTACACACGGATTTGGCAGGGCACCGGATGAGGATGGCTAGGGTTGTTGGGCGATTTGGGCCTGGCATTTAATTGGGCGAGACCGGCCGACAGAAAAATGACAATCCAACTACAAATAGCGGGCTAAACGACCTATGATTTAGCGAAGTTAGCGCGCTTATTAGAAGCTAATAGCGGCCGAAATAGCGTTAGCGTTAAAATCATCATAGCTTAGCGTTTCTCCTCCAGAAAGGCTAAATAGCGCCATAGGGTCCGCATTTAAAACAGGGCTCTAGCTACATGCAGCGCACGAGCGAGCCGGCGATCGAGCGAGTGATGGCCGGAGGAGTACGTGGGCCAACGACACTACGACTCCCGATCAAGTTCGATCTCCCTCCTGCGCGCGCGCGCCGAAGATGGAGGAAAGCGACGGCCCGCGGCGTGCGCGCATGGACCGCGGGCGGCCGGCGACCCCTTGCCGAAGCCGAACACGCCGACGCCGCGCACCGGCCGGCCGCGCTGTCTGTCAAACTCCCAGTCCCACACGCATGCCCGCTGGTCCCTCTTGCACGTACGGTACACGGTTCCCCTTCACTTCATCTGGTCTCGATATCGTCGCCGCCTCGATCAGCGTGGTCCGAAGGCGCCTTTGGCCGCGCGTCGATCGATCAGACTTGCCGATGATGGAGCCAGCTGCCGACGCGCATGGAGGCACGTGGGTTCGTCGTGGGCTGTGTGTGTGGGAGGGCGTTCCTCCATCACCTGCCGATGCCTGCCCGATGCCGAGAGTGGCGAACAAACGCCTTTTGAGGCGAGGGTGGACGGATGCATATGCGTGCACGCAGATCCCGGTCCACCCACGCGTCCGATTACCGAAAAGCAATGCAATGCAATATTTGATTCTCGAGAAGTCTTTACAAAAAAATACTAACATTTATAATACAAAACAAACATTATTCCTGTAATTATTTTCTTTTTAGGACCGAGGGAATATATAGAAGATGCCATATTGCCATAGCACACCATCATCAATGCCTAGCTGCTCTAGATCTTACCGTATCTTATCTCTACCTAAATGGCTAAATACCTAATGCCAACGAATTAGAGTGTCCAAGCTAGCCTAGATGTACGTTTAGTTACGCTGTCAGGCTGTCTGTCAAGTCTTTTTTTTTTTCCCCTACTTTGGTATTCCCTTCATTCATCAAGTTTACTATCAGGGCTACAATCAGCAGTGATCAGGACATCAGGTGGTGGAGAGGATGGAGTTCCATGCCACTCTCTCGTCCTATCGTGTCCATTCAAACCTTCTAATTAGCTAAAGTTTGGGCTACTTACTAGTTACATGATCTCCAGAAAAAAAAAAAAAAAAAAAAAAAACAAAGACTAATAGCTCCTGAGTTCCCCTGGTAATCGGCGCGATCCGCGATCGTTGAACTGCCCATACTTTCTTTCACAAGTTCTTTTTTTTTTTTTTTTTTTTTTTTTGGCGAAAACCTTCACAGGTTCTTGACTGGCATTCTCTAGATGCATCTTCTGTACACTTGTACTCTTTGCAAGGATTGGGCACTCGATCAACTTCACCATGACGCCGTCTGTTCCGCTGCATCCAAAGAGAGTACATAACATTGAAGAAGATGCACCGGTGGCGGTGGGCTGGCAGTCAAGTTTTTTAGTGTAGTGCACTAGTGCTACTACTATATACTAATAGGTAAGTCTTATATATTTGTGTACTATAGTGTATATGAAATATATATGATGATCTCAATCAACGTCGGGGCGTTAATGGCACCCAGGAAAACCCATGCGTGCAAGGACGGGCAGGACGCCATCCATCTATCATCGGGATAAAAAGCCAAAGGGTGGCTTCAATTCGCTGAAAGAGTGGAGTGGTACTAGTGACAAGGACTGCACGCGAACCGTGGAGCTGACGGAGATGCAAAACAAAACAAATGCCTTGTTTAGATGGCTAAAAATGGTAACCGAATGTCACATCGTATATTTTTGTAGCGTGTTTCGTTTGTTAGTGGTAAATATCATCCTACCATGTAGAAGAAGCAGCCAAAAGAATCGTCCCATGATGTACATCTAAACTGTGTAATTAATTAGTTATTTTTTTTACCTATATTTAACACTCCAAACATATGTCTTTTGGTGTATTTAATGTGATGTGATGGAGAGAAAGTGTGAAAAAGTTTAGAAATTTTAGTCATCTAAACATGCCAAAGTCTCTCCCCTATGGGTATACTGTGTAGCTTTTAAAGTCAAAACAACACCGTACTCATCTCTACCTCAGCTAGCTACATCAACTCCAACTTGAAAAACATGTGAATCTAGAGGGCTGGCCATTGGAGCCTGGAGGGAGCTCCTGGGTACCTATCTAGCTGATCGACATCCATTGCAAAGCAATTAGGACGGTCGACATAGCAGTATCGATCTAATAGCTACATCTGATCTGATCGACCTGACCACCGAGGTTTCACTAGTCACTTCATGGCCCGAGCCACACGATGTGCCTTTCCAACCAACTACACGTACTGATAATCTGCTCCTCTTTTGGCCTTTGCTTCTTTTTTTTTTTCGAGACCACGCCGCTGCGCGTATTTCATTAAGAAGAAGAAAGTTCAAACAACAGATGTAACGGTAATCAAACCATTACCGATGCGAAAACCTAACAACTACTGGATACATCAGCTGGGATTACATATTGACCAATTTGCGACAAAAAGAGACCCGCAAGAGGCTGGACTAGACGCCCTCGTCGGCGAGGCCCTCGGTGTTGAGGTCCATGGCGCCGAGGTCAAAAGCTCCATCAAGAAGTATCTCGTGCGGCATGCCGCGCCCGAATAGTGTCCCGAGCTTTTCCTCAACGATACCGGAGCCTCGCCCGGTCCACTTCACAACCCAACTTCCGAAGCAAGAGCGATCGGCCCAAAAGTCGCATTAGTCGCCTTTGTCGCCTCCGCGATACGGCGACCACGACGTAGAGTGTGGGTGGAGGCCGGGTACGCTGACGATGCGGCGCCCCCAACTTGAGGATTGGTGATTCCAACGGAACACATATCAAATCCTCAATCTCCTGCCGCCGGACCTCACCGCATCCCGCCTCCCCGTTGGGACCTCCGCCCTCGCGAGGCGGTGTTGACAGCCCCATCCTCGACGGTGGTGCGAAATGCTCCTCGAAGACACCGGAGGCGGCTCAGAGAGAGCAAAGAGGCTCATCCAAAGATGGATGGGGCCTCCTCAAGCGACGGCGACGACCTGCCCCAGGTCGCGAACTCCGCCGCCACTAGACCAGCCCACCAGTCAGCCTGCGGGGGGGGCTTTGCTTCTGGACAGCGAAACTATGCTCTGAGGTACTCCTCGTGGTTGTGATGAGCATTTTCTTTACCATCACCATCGTTTCCTACTCCCCTGTTGTCGGATTTCCTTCAGAGATAGATGACCGAAAAAGATCTTTTCTGACACGGCGCGGGCCGGTGATGGATTAAGGATCGATGAATGTCCTTAACACAGGCATCCGGCTGATAAATCGACCTGGCCTGCATATTAATCAGGTCTAATTGATGTACCACGGACCTCAAAAGGCTAGCTAATTAAGCACGCAAGCATGTCTCAAAGTTCTGAGTTACTAATTGTACGTTGTTGCCTTAGCTTACTTGTAGGTTGGTACTCTTGGTTGACCAATGTGAGCAACAATAATGAGCCGGCCGGCCGGATAGATAGATTAGCAACAGTTGATGGGGAGCAGATCAAGAGAAATAATGAAGCCATCTCGATGAACAACAACTAACGCGCTCATCACGCAGATTAAGCACGCTGTGCACAGATCGAGTGCCACAGTGGTGGTGGTGGTCCACCACACGCGTCGATTAATTGGGCCCGTACGCGTACGCACATCCAGAACGTACCATGCGTTTTTTTTTTTTTTTTTTTTGGTGACATGGACCAAGCTACTCACAGTCACAGAGGTTTGATCGATGGTGTACCAGCAAGCCGTGACCCGAGGCGTGTAGCATTGACTTTGCAGCTAGGTCCAGTTTACACACAGTGTACAGTGCAGGGAGAGAGATTTTTCGAGTGGAAACGAGCAAACTTCAATTATCTATGGCATTGGTATGCATGTAGATGGGATATTATATATCCTCTAACGAGATTTTACTCATTTTCTTAGTGTTAGAAATGATTTTATTATTATGATGCGGTAGCCTTCGTCTATCATCATACTCCGTCTCTCCTGAAATGTAAAGGATTCAGTTTTTGTTTTAAGTAAAAGTATAGTAGCTTTGACCAAGTTTTATGAAAAAAAAGAAAAACATATACTATAGGACTTCAAATTAGCTTAACTGAGTACATTATAAAATATGATATACCTCTTTGATGTGGTATATGTTGATTTTTTCTTCGCTATAAATTTTGACATATAGTACTTAACATAGTTTGACTTAGGATAAACTTAGATCCTTAGATCCTTACATAGTTTGACATATAGTACAACTTTTGTAGTTTTTATTTAAAAAAGAAATTAGTTAAATTTGCCTAGTTTAGTAGTTCAATGGCCAAAAGAAATTTGATGGTCATTGGAGTACGTATACAAACCTAAATAGCAAAAACAATAATCCAACTACGCAAAGATGTACATGGCTCTATGCCTCCTATGCATGTGAATACAAGTATCAGCATATGTATATATGTGTATTCCTACTACTAAAGATTTGCATACATCTCTAGCAATGAACTATTAGCCTTTCTGTTTGAATAGACGTAGTACTAGAGCTAATTTTAGATATTAGGCCATGGGATCCAAATGTCAAATAGACCTTAATTACTCTAGCTTTTCAGAGTAGTAGAGCCGCCGTGAATGGAGGCAACAAAACAAATGAAGCACAGAACCAGGTGGCCAACTTGGTCTCTCCTCTCCTCTCTTCCCCAAACAAGATCTCGCCTCTCCCTGTCATGGCGGATAATTTAATCTCGCCACCCTCTCCTGGCTCCTCCTCTGTTTTAATATTGCCTCCTCCTCGCCGCGCCCATCCCGCCATGTCCGTCTCGCTCACACTCATCTGTCATCTCCTGCCAGCCTAGCTCCTTTTTTCAACCGTTGACGCTGTAGCTTGAGAGTGCCTACCAGCTGATCCACCTCCTGAGCGGCTGAGCGTTGGTCGCCATGCAGGTGCGCTGCGACGTCTGCGGCGCCGCGCCGGCCGCCGTGCTCTGTTGCGCCGACGAGGCCGCGCTCTGCTCCGCCTGTGACAGCCGCGTCCACCGCGCCAACAAGCTCGCCCACAAGCACCGCCGTATCCCGCTCGTCGCCCAGCCTTCCTCCGGCGCCGACTCCGACGCCGCGGCGCCGCTCTGCGACGTCTGCAAGGTGAGGTGTCCGCTCTGCGACGTCGTCTGCAGCAAGGTGGTGAGCAGCTGCTGACGTGACATGGTTGGTGCGCCTTGCCTTGATTGATTGCCTTGGCTTGCAGGAGCGGAGGGGCCTCGTGTTCTGCGTGGAGGACCGCGCCATCCTGTGCCCCGACTGCGACGACCCCATCCACAGCGCCAACGACCTCACCGCCAAGCACACCCGCTTCCTCCTCGTCGGCGCCAAGCTCTCCGCCGAGCTCGTCGACCAGGAGCCCGACGCTGTCCCCGCCGAGCCCGACGCTGTCCCCGCCGTCTGCGCGGCCAACAAGGCCTCGGCTCTTGAGTCCGGCGGCGGTGGCAGCAGCATCTCGGACTACCTCACTAACATCTGCCCCGGCTGGCGCGTCGACGACCTTCTCTTCGACGACACCGCGTTCTCAGCGGCATCGGTACGTGCTCTATTCGATTCTACCCGCAGCTGGATAACGCTACCAAACAATTAATCGATCGACCTCACGGTGTGGTTCGTTCTTGGATGGAAGCAGAAGCAGAAGGCCGGCTACAGCGACGACGGCTACGATCAGGTGCCGTCCCTGGACGCCGACCTCTTCGACGTGGTGGCCAGCGGCCGTTCGGGCAAGCGCGACGGCGCGTGGTCCGGCTCCGGCGACGAAGCGCTGTGCTTCAACAAGGTGCCGGCCTCCGTTGTGGTCGTTCCGGCGGCGGCGGCGGCGGCGGCCAAGCAGCAGCAGGGGTACGTGAGGGAGAGGAGCTGGAACTCGGACAGCGACAGCGACCTGTTCGCGGTGCCGGAGTTCACGCAGCCGCCGCCGGCCAAGAAGGCGCGGCCCGGCGCATGCGCCGGCGCCGACTTACTGGTGCTTCTGAGCTGCACTGTACCAGTCCAGTCCGGCTCCGGCCGGCGGCCTGTGTGTACTTGCTGCCGTGACTTCCGTGACCAGAGTGTGTGTGTAAGAGCGAGCGTGCTGGTGCTTTTTACGCTGCTGTACTAGTGTTTGTTACTGCGAGTATATATACTTACCACTAGTGGGTAAGCACCAGCAGTGCTCAATCCCAATTAATTAAGGTCGGTGCAGCAGTTTATATATATAGTATGTCTCGATCATGAGGTAATATTGTTGTTACCGTATTGTAAACTTTAATTGTGTACTTACGTTGTGTCATGTATGTGTCTTGTGTGCCACCTCCTTTGATCTTGGAGGTAGAAAACGCTTTAATTTGAATTAATTATTACGTACCAATTTCAAGTTGACTTTGATACGAAGCTCGTCAACAATTATCGTGCCTATAATTAACAGACTCCCTTTCAATCTTATTCTTGATTGAGCTAATTTCTTAGCACTAAATAATGATACTTACCTGGTCCTGATCGACCTGAGAATACTGCTCCTTCCCACACTAATACTACCCATACTAATATACTAATTAATATATGCCAATAACAATCTACTGCTCCATCCTATAAAAAGAATGAAAAACTCACTTTTTCAAAGAGTTACAATAACCTAAATTTAAAAATAATAATAGGTACCACTAAATTAATTCTAAAAATATATTTTTTCATAATAGTTATCTGAAGATATTAATATATGTATTATTTCTATAAAATTAGTCAAACTTTGGATTAATGACCCATCATATAAAAAAATGAGATTTTTATTTTTTTCTAGAACCAAGGATATTAAGAATTGGGTCCCGTGGAACCTTTTTTTTTTTTACCATATTCCTATAAATTCCTATGAGATCCAAAGTTCGGTGGACATCTGCGCGGTGGCAAGGGGACGGCGGTGAGTTGGTGGTGCTCCCCTTCTGCTTCCTCATCGGCGGTGCAGTTCGGCGCCGCCGGTGGCGGGGGCTGGGTGGCTAGGTATGTTTTCACGGTGTCGTGGCGGCATTGTTATGATGTATTGAGCCATCTCTTTCGGTTGTGGAGTTGAGGAGGTGGTGGGGAGTTGTTGTTGCTTGTCCGTGAGCATTCGTAAGGTGCGGCGGCGTTGATCCGGAAGGAAAGCCTTCACCGACATTCTTGCCGGTGATAGTGGTGGCGGCACCCTTGAGCATCATTCTTCCCACTGAGGACACCATTATGGGGCACCGTGTCCCGGCATGGAGTCTCGGGGTGAAAACCCGGTCCACCATCGGACAAGCGGCGGGGGCGCCATCGGCGCCGTCCTCCTTGGAGGTGCCGCCTTGGAGACTCATCTCAGCTTGTGGTAGTGTAGGAGGTGGCCTGGTTAGCCCGTGCGCAGCGGTAGGTGAGGTGTGCTTGGTCTTGGTCTTCGTGCCAAGGTGTAGAGGGCCCATGGGTGCTGGAGGTCTTGAGCTGGTGCGCAGTGGTGATCTCGGTGATGGCTGGACGGAAGTGGTGCTCTCTGAGCAGTTCAGATATCTGAGTCCTAGGCAGTGGTTTAGTGGAGTGTGATGCAGTGGGTGAGGCGAGGCCCCCACGCAGAGTAGCCAGGATTAGTGGTTTTCAATGGTGCCGCGACAGGATTGTTCTACTGATGCAACGCTGGAACAGGGGGATCGACGATCGTGCGTGTGCGCCTTAGGGACGATAGTCCCGTGGTGGAGGAGATCTGGTAGCTACTCGGGCTTGCAACGGGCTGTGGCTCTGGGCGTGGCACATCGTTGGTGACGACGGCGCAGGTTCCGACGACCTGCTTTCAACTCCTCTCCTAGGTGGTGGTGGTGTAGAGTTGTGTTGTGTGTGTTGTGTCGACGTCCCCAATCCGACCGTCCGTCCGTGTGGATGGAGGCCGTGTTGATGACCCAATCCAACCGAAAGTGTAAGCGTCATGTTTATTTTCTCATCCGAAGTTATTGTTAGTGGTGTTGAGTTGTATTAGTTGGGTCGTCTCAGACCAAATTAAGTGGTTAGTTTTGGTCGACGTTTTGACCAAGTTGAGTCGCTAGTTGTGGTGGAGTTATTTCAAGTGGGTCGGATGAGTGTAGGTCTCCTCAGTTGTGTGATTTTGGCTAGTTTCCATCCAAAAGCTAGGCGGGTGTTTATCTTCTTTTCTATATTCGTGTAATAGAAATCACGACAAAGCTTTTTTTGTCTCTTCAAAAAAAAATTTTAAAGTTCCAAACCACTGTTGGACGTTTGCAACAGTTTGAACTAAGCTATGCTGTCGAAGTTCGGTGCAGAGCTTCAATGTTGATTATCTATTCATGCACCAGTTTTGTTGTGACAAAAACTCACCTTTAATACAAAGATGCAAGTCTCTTGTGTGATTAAGAAATAATAGTTTGAACTCTGGTTGTTACAACAATGTCCCAGATGATGTTCTTATAATCGTTGATTAAGATTTGTCAGTGGAGTAATGAGTAATAAATCATCCAAGTTAAATAAAAAAGTTTCGTTATGAGCTGTACTTCACCACGCAACCACGAAAATGTCAAAATAGCGTGAATCTTTTTTGACAACAAGTGAACAAACTAAATATCTCCGATGAGTTTGTTTGCAGAACTATTGCAGTACTCGAAATTAATATCTCCAAGGACAGGTTGTTGCCCCTTCAAGATCCAAGAAGATCCTGGACTGCACGTTTCGTGTATTAAGAGTAACCTCCCTGGAATACTCGAAGAAAGCTCCTGGCCTAACACACATAACAGCTAGTAGGTAGCCCGGAATGCATGTTTACCAGAATTCCGTGTTTCTGTCTGCTGATTCCATACCCAAAATATACAATTTCAAATTTAAGGCGCTGCCAAATCTCGGCAGAGGATACAACGGATGCCAATTCAAGACTGTTGCATGCATTTCAGAGGGTCATGCCAGCGGTGGCTGCCCGATTAAGTTGGAGTAGTAGCTGACAATGCGTGCTGCCACAGGGCTCCCTGGCGTCCGTCAGATTCGGCCAGCAGTGAGCCGAAGGAGTCAACGGAATTTAAGTTGGACTATATCCACAGGAAAAAAAACATTATCAACATTTATATCTTTAATAAATAAACAGTTTTACATTATAAAAATATACTTGATGATTAATCAAGGGTGTTTAATACGTAAGCATTATCAATTTTCTGGTCAGATCTAGGATTTTTTGACTCCATGAAAATCAAGATTGACGGGGTCTTGTCTACATCAGCAACGACGCAGGCGACCAGCACGGAGAGGCCCCCCGCCGTGCCCTCCCTAGGCAACTTCGGCGGCGATCCACGCCGCCGCCACCTCGGCTCCTCCCCGCGCCCTCTCTCGCCGTCGCCAGAGCTTGGTCGAACAACCCGCCTAGCAAAGGATGATGGTGGCGGCGGGGCCCCCTCTCCTTCCCATCCCCCTCAACCTCGCTCCACCCCCTTCTTCCCGAGACGATCCAAGCGCCAAGCATCGGCGTCGCATCGATCCCCGATCCGCACCATCGACCGTGGAGATGCCTCCGCTCCACGCCCCGGTCGTCCACATCGCTGGCCTCGTGGCGTGGACCCAGTGGCGGGAGGGCGGATCGCCCGCTGGTGCCTTGGTGCGTGATTCGAATCCACGCAAGACGCAGCCGCTGCCGCCACGCGCCCGCCGCCGCCGCCCCGGGCCGCCCCCGGTGTCCCCCGCGCGTTCCGTGGCAAAGCGGGCGGACGATCCGTCGCGTCATCGCCACGCCGCCAAATGTCGGCCCCGCTGCCGCCATCATCGCCGACAGTCCCCCCGCTGTCCCTCGTGTCCCCCGCAACGGCCATTCGCCATTTGCGTGGGCCGAGGATCGACCGTATGACTTTTTCGCCATCCGTGGGAAGCTCGCCGCATAACTTTTTGCAACCCGTGTTCAGATCTTGGTGACATGGTCGCAAAGGGCCGCTGACCTCATGGCGTGCAGATGGATCGCTACCATGATCCCTCACATGTTTTTTGGCAGATTGGAGCTACCGGGTGAAAACCAATTCCATCTTTACGGTGGTGACAACAATGATGCCTTGGGCGCCCATTCACTTCCATGGAAGTGTTGTCTTGCTGCTCCCGTCTCGCCGAAAAAAAAAAAAAAAAAAACCTTATCCTCGTCATGGATTGACGCCGCATACTCTCTCGAGCGTCGTCTTGGGAGATCCTTGTGAAGGTCGAGGGTTTTGTCTTCGGTTTTGCAAATATTCGTATGTTTGGAGGGCTTTGCGGGCACTAGATTTGTGTTATAGTAACCTTAATTTAGTACCAATTTTGTGTACTAAATTAAGTTATCTCTTCTTTTTTAGTTTTTGTAATAAGGTTGGTTGTGTATGTATCGGTTTCAGCGATACATAGAGGCGAAAATGTAATTCCATTATCTAAAAATTAAAATCAAGATTCATATTTTATAAAGTAGATAATATTGAAAATATCTATATTTTTTTTTTATCTGAAAGCATAAACAAAGACATGCGACTGGCCTTTTTTTTTTAAAAAGATTTTTTTTTCTTTCTTAAAAGCAATAAAATATGGGATGTGATGTGCCAATGCCATGGGAAAGATAGATTCAGATGATGATCTTGATCTCGATCACATCATATCGCAAGCTAGCACCATCGATGAAGCTGAGGAATAGTTTGTTATATGGGCACTTGATGTATGAGTAGAGTAGGTTTCAGCTGCTGCAGTGCAGCTGCTTGTTGAGAATTCAGTTGAGAATTCAGATGAGATGCTCCAGTACAGCCCAAGGTGGCAACTTGGGCAATCATGCACGAGTATTATTCTGTTAGCCCCAAGTTGTTGATCGTGGAGACCACAGAATTATTCCCAGATCGATGTTAGTAGAATTGTACTAGGAGCATTGTCTTTTCAGCTTTGGTGGAGATGACTGCTAGAGCTGTGTATATCTATCACCTACTAATGCAGCTGGAGTATTTGGTAGGGCTGGGGACATCCTAGTTTTGGTTATTATTAATATAATAGTACAAAACCAATCCCATCGACTGTCTAATCTGAATGGTAATGTGGTGGTGGTGGTAGGTACTGTATATACATAGCCCTACCAAAGGTTAACGTATCTTCACAATAGAAAAACGCAATTGCTGTCCCATCTGAAAAAGAACGTTTTATCTTCTTTTATCAGGGTAGAGTGAGCAGGGAAGTCCAACATTGCTAGATAAATTCAGTATCTGTTCAAAATGGTAGTACGTACATGCCTTTTCTGGGATGATCTTTGGTTAGGCCAAATCCCAAAGCAAGCTTTCCCATATTTTCACTCCTTTTCAAAAAAAAAAAAAAAAATGCCAAACACGACTTTGGCCTCTGCTAAACTGAACCCTTCTTTCATTAAAACATTTTTAACCTCCCTCTTTCTGTGGAAGTCTTTGATCAGTTCTTAGAAGTACAAGAGATCTTGCATAGTTTCACCCCAGGGGATGCTGTGATGATAATTAGAGCTACATTTGGGGAAGGGAGGAGTACTCATCAAGAAAAGCTTATAGACACCTTTCCGGATCAAGACAGGTACACTCCTCCTTTCAGTGGATTTGGAAATCCTGTTGTCAACACAACCACAAGGTTTTTTTTAATTTGGCTGCTAGCACATGACAGATTGAGTACCAGGAACATTTTTAGGACAAAGAATATGCATCTTCAGTCTTATAAATGTCTGTTCTGTAATGATTTGGTGGAGGAAACGGTAGTTCATCTATTTCTGCAGTGTGACTTTGCAAAGGCTTGCTGGAATCTTGTTTTATTGAATATGTTCCAGACTCACAAGAACCCTTTCATAATTTGGAAGATTCAAGGCCCAGCTCAACGTCCCATTCTTCATGGAGATAATTATCATTTTGTGCTGGAGTATTTGGACCTCAAGGAACAATTTCATTTTCAGAAATGAAGAAGCGACAATAGACAGGAGAGCAAGTTTATCTTCAAAGTACTCTTCAGCCTAGTTATTATTCTCACGCGTGAAGAAAAGATACATTCCAGAAATTAGTTCATGGCTAGAACAAAGGATGTAATCGATCTCATCTTTTTCATTTCATTTTGGGTCTCTTGAACCCTCTTTGTATGTTTGTTTTAGTTGTTTTATTAATAAATCTCCAGTAGGGTGTTCTCTCTAAAAAAAAATCCTATTGCGTCCAGTGTCGGCTTAACTTTATTTGTGGTTGGGCCAGCCAAGGTACTCAGTATCCACCAACCCCAGCCCAGGACAGCGGTCGGCAAGCTGACTGGAGTTCCCCCTCGAAGGATTTAGCACACCAAAGTAGGCCTCCGGACATGTGGGCCCATCCTTCCAAAACGGCCGGCTGCTACCTCGACAGTCGCCACGGGCCCAAACCGAATAAGGCCGCAGCCCGCAACCACGGGCCCAAACTGCTCTCATAATGGTGCACAGTTACCGTGTTCTTGCACTCCGGCCGGGCCTTTCTTTTTTTTTTCTGTGAGAGGCCGGGCCTTTTCTTGTGCCTGGTAAAATGTGAATGGTTCAGGATCAACGCAAACAGAGAATCTATCTGCAATTACCTTGTTCTTGCACTCCGGCCGGGACTTTTCTTGTGCCTAGTAATGTGAATAGTTCAGGATCAACGCAAACATAGAATCTATCTGCAAGTTACCGTGTTCTTCCACCCTGGCCGGCCCTTTTCTTGTGCCTAGTAAAAAATGTGACTGGTTCAGGATCAACGCGCGCTAACAGAGAATTAATTCAAGCAAACCATGCATATACTCCATCTCCAGCAGTCAGTTTCTACCCTTGGTTGTTGACTCGGGCAACGAAGGAATCGCTCCTGCATGCGAAGCTTCTAGTGTACATGAAAGGAGCATGGTGAACTAACCAAGCTCAAGTAAGTACGATCGATGGTGTTGTTCCTTTGGAGCTATACAACGAATTCTCAGAGCTTGTGCATCCTTTATTTAGACTCTTGTTACCAAATTCTTTGGGCAACCGCCATGTATGTTTGACTTGGTTTTGGACATTTGAAATACACAATTGCAAATACTTTTATTTATATATACTGCCATTTCTGTTGTGCAGGCCGGGCCAGTTTAATAAAGGTGAGAACCAGGAAAGTATGTCATGTTTTTTTTTTTTTTTGAGGGAAGGAAAGTATGTCATGTTGTGTGCTTCGTAGTAGACGATGTTTATGCATGTTCTCCTTGTCCTTCCATGAAAGTTTTTGTGGCGCCTTGTTGCATTTCTGTTTCTTCTATTCTCCATCCCACAAGGTTCTCCGCAATCGCTACCTGTCCTGTGTCCGTTGGCACATGCCCAATGTGCTTTCTGCAACAAGGCTAGCTAGCTGCAACAAGTCATTGCATTTTTTGCTAGCTTGGCAAATTGCACTTAGAATTAGGTTGGCAAAACTTGTCATTGCATTTTTTGTAGTATTTCACATATATAGATTTACTTATTGGTTGCCTATTCTTGGCATTGGTATTAGTATACATAAAAAACAAAATCTACACCAGTACAGTGACGAAAACACTCCTGAAACGATTTGGCTTTTGCGTAGCGGAAAGAGACGAGACGAATAAAATGGACGGCTTGGAACTTGCAAGTGGCAAATAAGAAGCTTTGGCGTGTACCATCATCCTTTGAAGCTTGAAGCGATTCTTCTTTTTGTTCGTCAGGGAAGCATTTTGGGCCGTGCATAGTGGAAATACTACCCATGCGGATGCCCACCTCGGGTCTTTTCCAATTCCTTTTTTTTTTCTTCCTTTCGAATACACGTGGCCTGGATGTTGGGCTGCCCGAATGTGTGAGCCACGGTCCCAGTTGCTTTGCACATCTTGTAGTAGTACTGTAGTATACTCTTAGGGCGCCTCCAATCGCGACCAAATAGCTAGCTAGAGTAATTTATTGGCTATCAATGACACTTTACAAATAGCTAGCTAGATGAGGTATAAAAAAATAATATAAAAAGTAAATATGTTGATTGGCTATCGAGAGAGAGACCAAATAGCTAGCTGACTCTCAAATAGCTAGTGACTAATAAATATCTAATCTAGCTCCGCTTCCTAGAAAACATCTCTCTCACATAACTCTCAACTATAGTGTTTATTTTTCTTATTTAGATGTCTCATCTAGCTAGCGATTTGTAAAGTGACATTGATAGCCAATAAAAATTGTTTCTAGCTAGCGATTTGGTAACCATTGAGACGCCTCTTACACTACATACTAGCAATAATTAAAGGACAAATTAAAATTGCCATCATCCTCCAGCGTCCCCGTCCATTTTTTTGACAAACACCTATGAAAGGAAGACTAGGGTTCACACACATTCACTGACTATTAATTATTAAAAATTAACTTCAACTAAAATATTAGCTTCATCAGCCTACATGTATAGAAGAAGCACTTGTAGATTTCTATTTCATTTATCCACAGGTATGTATATAGATGCTCTTTTGTAGATGAGAGAAATGTCACTTTTTAAATTAGCGATAGAGGATCTAGACAATTTCTTTCTTTTTGTATAATAAAAACATGAGAGACATAACTCCTCTGTCTTTTCTTAACATTATACATCGGACATATAGAATGAAATGATCTATAAGAGTCAATATACTTATAATCTCTTATGCGCGCGTACATTAGTCTATTAAATCTACAACTTTACATATGGTTTTCCTGGTTCCATGTTGGCTCCTATGCTGATACGACCAATGTTAATATTAGAGTGCCACAAGATATACTGTTACTAAAAAAATAAAATAGGATAAACACTTCTTTTATTAACCTCATATGTGTTAGGTCTCCCTCACCTCACAAAGTCGCAACTAAACTCTCGTAGTGAAAAGAATCCTATACACACATGTCAATATGATAGAATCTCTTACGCACCTACACTATTAAAACCAACTACTTTAGATATGGTATTATGTTTTCATATGTTGACCCCTACAAACAAGCACAATCCTTTGCTTCATACGCGTTAGGTCTCCTCATCTCGTAACCAAAACTCACGTAGTGAAAAAGATCCTCTATACACGCGACAATTGGTCCTATACAAAGCATTTCTAGTTTCAACATAATAATGATCTCTTAGATTCATTGAAAAAGTATAGGACATGTTTCTTAAATTTAGACTTTTTATGTATGGTCTTTTTGTTTTCGTAAAAATGTATGGTCTTTTTGTGTTCGTGTTAGTTGCTACTCTCTCCATTCTAAATTGTAAGTCATTCCAAAAATCTTAAAGAGTCAACTCTCAAATTTGATCAAAAATTATAGAGAGAATTACAAAAAAATTGTGACATCACAAGTATATACGTAGTACTATGAAAAATATAATTCACTTAAGAATCCAACTATACTTAGTTATCACCCTAAATGTCATTATCCTATCAGTAAACTTGGTCAAACTTTTGTTTTGACTTTTGAAAGATTCTTGAAATAATTTACAATTTGTAATGGAGGGAGTACACTATTAACACAAGAGCCATATAATAGGCATCCTTGATACACATGTAATGTAATACTTTTTGAAAAAGATATATAAAAAGTATAAGACATGTACATCAAATCTTAAATTTTTTTATATATATCAAGTTTACATTATATATATATATATATATATATATATATATATATATATATATATATATATATATATATATATATATATATATATATATATATATATATATATACTCGTATGTATATTGTGCACCCTCGGGTGCATTCGCTGTATGGAATGCGCAGCCCGTGACCAGATCATCGAACTCTAGCCTCTTTGTCCGGACCGGACCGGGGTGTGCACCCTCCTGAGACCATTTGTTTGTCTCGTTGTTCAAAAACCGCCACCC